>LBNU01005901.1:23188-35250 GCA_014162995.1 Artemisia annua | reverse complement strand
TATTTGTGAGGTGCTAGTGTATGATTTCCGTGCTTGTTATGATTAGGGTCTAATAACTTTTTGTTGTAATTACTTTTATATTCGTGTTAAATGACCCCTAACTCATATTTTGATTGGAATAAAAGCTCATTTACTTGAGGACAAGCAAATCCCAAGTGTAAGGGTATTTGATGAGACGAAAAGTGTTACGCTTTTAAGGGGTCATTTAAGCCTTAATTCGTATAAATGTGATCAAATATTGCCCTAAATCGTTCCTTTTGTCATTTTAGGTACTTTTGAGAGGAATTATGGAAAACATGCATATTTGGACATTTTTGGAGCATAAAAGTGAAGAAAACGTCAAAGTCTCAAAAGAAGCAGAAATTACAACCTGACGGCGTCAGAGTCACAAGGTGACGATGTCAGAGTCACAAGGTGACGCCGTCAGCAAGCCTTGACAAAAGAGTGGAAACCAATTATCAAATGACGGGCCAGAAAGATTTTGGAAATTAACACCTGACGCCGTCAGGTGTTAGAAGTTGTAGGCCGTCAGGTTATGATTTAAAGAGTGACGGCCCAGAGAGGAATAGAGAGTGACGGCGTCAGAAGTGGATCTAAGCCATCCGAGAAACCTAATGGCGGCGAGCTGACGGCGTCAGCCACTATAACCTGACGTCGTCAGAATGTAAAATCTATATATAGTTTTCTATTTTTCATTCATTAAGTGTGGAACTTTGTGGAGAACTTTTGGCACCAAACCCTAGACGAATTTTCTGAACTTTTTAGGGTTTCCAACCCTTGGAACCCTCATGCTTAATTAAAGATAAGTCTTCACATTAATTCAATCGATATGTCTATGTGTTGGTTAATTATCTCTTTTGCTTGTCTTTTAATTAACATGTGTAGCTAAATTCTTCTTGAGTTTGCTTAGATCTAATGAAATCTAACTATTAATTATTGGTTAATTGATGTGTTGTTGTTTGTTGGGATGATTGTTCCATCAATGTTAGGCTCAAGAAAACTGGCTAACCTCCTTTATGGTAACGTGCTTGAACGTCTTGGGAAACATCTAGCCAAGGCATACTAGGCTATTAAGGTAGTATTTAACGCATGAGCCACTGTTTACAATCCCTATGGTTGTGCAGTGCATGGCATAGGAGGAGATAAGAGCTCATAGAATTGGAGAGATATGTATGCCACTCCATGAGTTATTAGGAATACACCCTTCATCCACACAAGTAACATACATATCAATTAACCGGTAAAAGATAGTTAGGGAGTAATGAAGTCTAAGTAAACACAGTTTTCTCCATATAGTTTTCACAACCAAATAGTTTATTTATTTTATTTTCTTTTGACTAGCAACTAATTCCGCCCACTCCTTCAAAACCGAGATTTTACTTGCTTTCCTAAAAATATAAAAATACAAAAAGAATCTTCCTTCACCCTTAGACCTATTAGAGTAGTTTTTCTGTCATAACGAACACTATTCCCTGTGAGAGAACGATCAATCCCCCGTACTTACCACTATCCTATACTACATCGGTCAGGTACACTGCCTGGTGGGGTTGTAAGCCTCTTGAGATCCCTCGAGAGGTAAAACCTGTTGTAAGGTCACAAAACCACGTGTGCTCTCATGTTTCTGATTGTTCATGGTCATCGAGAACTTTTGGTCATAAGCTGATGGTTCTGGTTTAGAACTTAGATGTATACGACTAGCATAGGAAAGAGCAAACGTGCACATCTAAGTTTCTGTCTAGTCAAAAAAGATTCCTCAAGATGAACCATCAGCTTCATCATCAGAAACAGAAACTGAATCTGATTTCGGCTTTGAATGAGATGATGAAGAAGACTTTGAAAGAAGATCGAAAGCACATGATGATGAAGAAGAATTTCCTGGACTTGAACTTGCTAAACAAATAAGCAAGGAAACTTCTCGAAAGGAACAGGGATCACCATTAATGAACCCAGTGGTGATTTACATGATGAAGAAGAAGGAAATGAACCAGTTGGTGAACCAGTAGTCGAGAAACGCAAACTAAAAAGCGTTATTGTCGATCCTAGAGCAGAAGAGAAGCAACACTTGAAAGATCTAAGAGAAGATGCACTCATAAATCTCCTACATCCCTAGCCTCATCAACGACCGCTCAACATAGAGGCACAAGAGGGTGGCTCAAGTAGCACGGTAGTTCCTCCTTCATCACAGACTGAAACCGAACAACATGATCCAGAAGGGAACATAATAANTTGTCGATCCTAGAGCAGAAGAGAAGCAACACTTGAAAGATCTAAGAGAAGATGCACTCATAAATCTCCTACATCCCTAGCCTCATCAACGACCGCTCAACATAGAGGCACAAGAGGGTGGCTCAAGTAGCACGGTAGTTCCTCCTTCATCACAGACTGAAACCGAACAACATGATCCAGAAGGGAACATAATAATGAAGGAAGCTACAGAGGATGATACTGAGCAGGAGCAAACTGAGTACATCAAATTTGAGTTCATTGGTCAGGTTCAAAGGGAAGAGGAGCTGAATAAGAAAGCGAGTGAAGAGTCTAAAAAGGACAAAGAATTCTTTGACACCGATCAGTTCATCGACACACATTCTCAATCACCTTCAAAGGATCCTCCGATTCCCTCAGGCACACCTCCAAGGGATCCTTCACCACCTCCATCAGAACCTGACCACGATTCATCTTCATCATCATCACATCACTCATCTCCACCACCAACAGAGAAAACATCAAAACACAAATCAATCAGGAAGAAGAAGGGAAGCAAATCATCTTTGACAGCATCCCAAAGGATCAAACGAGCTGTTGCTATGGCTAAGCAAAAGAAGAAGGAGACACAACCTCAAGATGGAGACCTTAAAGACCAAGTTCAAAAGCTCTCAAAACAAGTCAAAACCTTGAACACTCAAGTCAAGGATCTCCAAGACTTTACGGGATTGGTTCAAAAGCTACTTCAAGCAGATATGAGCAAGATGATCAATGACTACACTGCCGAATACCTTAACGAAAATCTTGCTGCAATTGCTCAACCAGCAGTGTCAGAACTTCTTGAGCCAATTCGTTCAGAGTTGAACACTAGGATCAAGCATAGCATTCAACGCATGCTTCAGTCTACTCCTTTCTACCTCCGCACAGACAGGGCTCCTCCATCACCTACTGAACTTTCAACCGAACAACTACAAGCCCTATTAGCTGCTAAGCTAAGAAATAAAGCAGACAAGACTCTTGAAGAATCCACAATGTTTGAGGCACTTCAAACTTTTGCCTCAAAAGAGTCATGCAAGGAAGCCGCTGGCAAACACAAAAGGGAAAGGAAGGATGATGATCCCGATGTCGATCCCAAAAGCAAGAAATCAAAGACATCAGAAGGACCATCGTCTTCTCATAAGCCAAAGAAGACTTCCAAGACTCCACCATCAAAGCAACATGCACCTACATCAGTCTCCGGTCCAACTCAGTCAGAAGAGCCATTTATGCTTCAACCATATGATATTCAAGAAGAACCCGAACCATCAATTCCCGAATCACAAATTCCCGAATTTCAAGCTGGTCCATCATCAACTACAAAGACTAAAGAGAAAAGGAAATCCATAAAGTCTAAGAAGAAGAAGAAGAAGTCTACTCCTTTCTCATGGTTAGATGNCAAAGCAACATGCACCTACATCAGTCTCCGGTCCAACTCAGTCAGAAGAGCCATTTATGCTTCAACCATATGATATTCAAGAAGAACCCGAACCATCAATTCCCGAATCACAAATTCCCGAATTTCAAGCTGGTCCATCATCAACTACAAAGACTAAAGAGAAAAGGAAATCCATAAAGTCTAAGAAGAAGAAGAAGAAGTCTACTCCTTTCTCATGGTTAGATGTGGAAAAAGCTCCTCAATCTGATTGGCTGACCGAAATGATCAAAGCACAACCACCACTTGAAGCCAAAGAACCACTGACTGGAAATACTTTGCAGATGACTCAAAGTATCATGAAAGAACTTCAAGTTGAAAGGTTGACCAAAGCTGAACTGAAGAGGAACAACCGTGAAGCTATGGACTTTCTGAAGAAGAGATCAGGGAATAAAGTTGAACTCGAATACCACATGGAGAACATTGCCTGCGCACTTTCTGGCATGTTCGACTGGCTCAACCCTGAATCCAACATCGACACAGAAAAGAAGGACAAAACTCCCTACTTCACTGACTGGACAAAACCATTGCCTCTTCTAGGCTTTCCCGAGAAACCCAAGATTCCATACCGACACTTCTTCAACAATGACCTCAGATACCTTCAACACGCTCACGAAACTTCCAAGGAACGATAGGCATCTTCACTGACAATTTCCGTTCCAGCTGCCAGATACGAATTACCAGACATTGAAGAGACTACACCAATCTTCAGCAAATCAGTTGTTACTTACAACAGGGAAGCTCTTCTAGGTATTCAACATTGGCCTGAGAAACAAAAACTCGGCTACACCCACAGATTAAATCTCAAGTCAAGTGAAAATGTAAAGCAACCACTTCATATCGTTGCAATCATGGAACTCGTGGAAGATAAAAGATTCAACTACAAGTTCTTGAAAGAAATCGTCATCAAGAGACTGGACGAGAAGAAGTACAAGTTTTGTGAAGCAGACTTCCCAGATTTGAATCCGAATGACATCGAAGACATGTATTTGGAGAAGGTTCAAGGAAAAATGCTTAACTTCCAAAGGGAAACTCAATACAACTTCATCGCGTCTCTACTAATCTACATCAGACGGGTTATAGTTCAAGAAAGGGTGGAAGATCTTCAACTAGGCGTGGAAAGTTATCAAAACAATATCAACCTCACCAAACCACAGCTCATATTTCCAAGAATTCTAGAACATTCACAATACACTCTCGTACAACAACCATCATTTGGAGTCATCTACCTCAACAAGAAGAATCAACTTCGTCTTATGTTGTTCGATGAAATTCTGAAGTTTTGTGAAGAGACACTTCAAAGAGTTCATGATGGGTTGTCAGAAAGGTTGGATGATGAGAAGAAGAGGTTAAAAGAGGGTCGAGAAACGAGGTGGAAAGCTAATGGATGCAGAATGATACGCTACTTTGTCCATACCATTAAAGAAAGGTTGTACCGTCGTCAACAGATCAAAAGGTTGGAAAGCTACATTGGTGTTCGTCCTTCATTTCCGGTCATGACATTTAGACGACCTGATCCACAGTTCACAGACTTTTATGCATAGCCGAATGATGAACTTCAGCTTACATTCTTCCGGTACCAAAATTTCAATATTTTTTCATAAGAATTGATTTGTAACTACTACGGCTTATGCACACATAACAGTGTACAACCCGCACTTTGTATTTAAAGGACCTTGTGGTACGCATCAGTGCCACAATCCTCATATAAGGAGCGAAAGCTTCTTACTTTTGAGTAGAATTAATCAAACCTTTCAGTATTTTCTCAATTCTGCTCAAAAGACAAGTATTACACCTCAATAAGTATTCACTTGTTGAGGGGGAGTACTTGATTTCAAACATCGTTCTTAAATCTTAAAATCTTGTTGATTTCTCCTCATAAGACTCAAAAAGGCATATTTTAACCAAAACGTTTACAAAAACAACATTTGATATGCTATTTTTCAGGGGGAGAAGAAGAAAATTGATTAAAATGTGATTTGAAAAGTCTTATCTTGTGTGAACTCGACTCAGAATTGACCCACGAATTGACGAAACAACAAATGTTAGTATTCGAAAGGATTTATCCGAGTAGAAAGTACCATTTCGAGAAACTCTTTCTAGATGTTTACTTTGACGGGTCTAACTTCCTTTTAGGAATGTTAACAACTTCAAGTTAGTTATTAGGGCTAGTTATCACCTAAAAACTGATAATGCATCCCTTTAACTAAGCAACGTAAACGTGTCCCTCGGGTATATGTCTATTAAGAGTGGATCAATTCAAAAGTGCCAACTCTTCCCGCATATGCAAATTTCTGAAAACATTCATAAGCATATGTGGAGGGGGAGTCTTTCATAAGAAATCCAAAACCTCAAAGTGTTAACAAAAAGTTTTATACTCATAAACACTTTGAGAGATTTTCAATGATTTGGTTTAAAGGCATCAATAGGATAGTCATGGAGTTACAAGGTGACTAAGGATAGGAAAAACCGTCCTATGATCCGCCTAAACCGGAGGGATCTACCCAAGGACATCACCAATAGTTAGAAATTAGAAGTCCTTAGGTATGATATAACAAAAGGAGAAAAGAATGAAAGGAGAAAGAAGGGGTTGAAGAATTAAAAAGAAAATGAATGAAAAGGGTGAAAAGAAATAGCCCTCCATTTTATCAACCTTAGGTCAGACACCAGGTTCAATTCATATGCTACTGGTCATTGCTAAGGCGACACCGGTATTGAAGATAAAGACGTCATGGACCCAGTGACGCAATGCACCTAAAACTTCTTAGCCACTTAGGCATCTCTCAAAAGATGTTTGTTTCATTCTCACGGGGAACCAGTGTGATCTATCGATCGTCTATTAGAGACGGTTGATATTGAAACAGGAGGCCCTCTGCTCCATGCCTCCTCATAGGAAACCAAATGTGCACTTATCGAGTCTAGAGCCACGAGATAACATAAAAGATCTCTTAGGAACACACAATACTTCTTCACTAAGTGTCTTGCATCATTGGACACTAAGTGTAAATTATCGAGTCCTTCGCAGATCTTAGCAATCTGCTTTGAACGTTTATGAGGGATTTACTTATGTATTTCTCGAATGATTGAACGGAAATCCTGCCAGGGTCAGCATTAAACAGCCCTGACAGCAGGTCACTTCGGTGATTCCTTGTGGATTACGCTTAGTGTGTTTGATGTTTCAAACGGTCTACAGTCGTGGGGTGATCTCCAGCGACTCACCTAATTGTGGGTGTACGTATGTATGTCTGTGTAAGCCCTCTAGGGGCTATCCGA
Source organism: Artemisia annua (assembly GCA_014162995.1). Lineage (NCBI taxonomy): Eukaryota > Viridiplantae > Streptophyta > Magnoliopsida > Asterales > Asteraceae > Artemisia > Artemisia annua. The sequence continues at coordinate 28,304 of LBNU01005901.1, read as the reverse complement.
TTAGGAACGGCCTTGGTAAGGATTAGAAGGAGTCTTCACACTATGCTGTTGACAAATTCTAATTCCGAACCTGTAAGTACCGGATGTTTTATTGCTAACTGTCTCAATGCAGGTACAACAACCATCCTGAACACCAGCTTCCACATGCTCATACTTACATCTCAACAAACATGTAAGCTCTCATGAAAGATCGAAGCAACACAAAAGTCAAAGATAGATTCCATGCCAAAAGAATCTACAAAGTAATAAAGATATATGATCTAAAGCAAAACACCGTCCAAAGAAGAATTCTACGTCAACACTAAGAATCTTCATCAATGAAAAGAGAGCTACACACGAATGTAAGTTTCAAATGTCAAAGGTGTATGAGCATGTCGAAAAGATGTAGATCCACTGGAGTCTAAGAGAGTGACGAATGGCAGATTACCACATCGGTTGATCACTATCACATCATCAAAGATAAAGAACAAAGAACGATGAATCATTTCTTCTAAACATTTTTAAAGACGTCTAAAGCTATGAAAGTTAGCAACTAAAGTCAAAAGACAAAGGCGTCAAGCAACCTCAAATGATCGTGATGAATATCACTCCTTCATAACCGATCCTTAGGGGGAGATTGTTAGGACCTAAGTTTATCAACGTTTAATCAAGTCTCGGTTATTTCATTAAATATAATAGGTTGCTAGATTAATTATGTTTATCATGTAAACGTGTAAGTCCAATACACGTCCAATGGGCCTCAAGCCCATACGTTTTAGAAAGGAAGGAGTAGGGAAGTGTTGCCCTAGCTCCTTACCTATAAATAGGACACTCATGTAATCCTATTTCTTGTTGGTTATTTCAATATCATAAAGAAACTCTTGAACTTTTATTCTTCTCATTTGATCTAATCAACCAAACTCTATTTCTCATCTTATTTCTATCAAATCAATACTTGTGTTTACAATATGGTGACCTAACAGAGGGTGCATTGTGGAATCATAAGATGAATACTGAGATGGGTTGTTGAGATAAGCCTGTTCTGGATAATAAACATTGTGTTGTAATGGTGGAGACGGAAAATGTGATTGAGCAACAAGCGCCAAAGAGTTTGTAGGTGGGGGCTATGAGTAATTTCCTCTGAGAGCGCGATCGTTGTCTACTTCATGTTGATGGTGTTTCAGATAGTCATACAACAAACCATATGGTGTCTCATGAAGATTCTTTGCTTGACGAACAAATGTCACATACTTCTGCCAATCAGGACCGAGACATCCTAAGAACTTCATGTTTATAGCAATCTTTGGTAAGATGATATTGTGTCTGTCGAGGTCATTAATGATGTTCGTGAAGCGGTGATAATATGACTCAAGTGATTCCATTGGCTCAATCATGAAATGTGTGTATTCCATGTAAAGTTTTGACTCCATGTTCTCCTAATTCAATTAATTACCTTCCATTAGGAGATGAACATGTTCCCACATAGCCTTAGTTGTTTTCTGAGCATCAACACTGTGAAATTTCGGATTAGGTATGCCTTGAAGAATGTAAATCATAGCATATTCATCTGCCTCTTTGTGAAGTATTTGTTCGGCAGTAAGTTGAGCATCAGTAAGACGTCTGTGTGAATCTGCTATGAGTGGATTAGCATTAGGATTACCAGGGACAAAGTTAGTCGGTGTTACAAATGGACCTTCAGTGATAACTTGTCTCATTTATTTGCCATGTGGTTTCTTGAGTTCAAGAAATCTTAGTAATCGACTTGACCACTGAACATAGTTACCGGGTGTGAGCATTGGTGGTGTGTCAAGTGAACCTGCTTCATGTCTTGATTGTTGAGTAGTGATGACTTCACACATTTAGTCAAACCAATGAGTTTGTTTTGACGGTTGAGTGATTTGTTGCATTGGAAATGGTGGAGGTTGAGGCAGTTGTTGATGTTGATGCATCATGACATGTTGTTGAGAGACCATTTGATGATATGGATATGATTGTTGAGGTTGTTGTTGATATTGATGTTGTTGTTGACGAAACAATTGTGTTTGATGATAGGGTTGCTGATGATGAAAGTTGTAATACGTTGCTGATGATGAAAGTTGTAGAAGGTATAAATGTTATGCCAATTCTCAAAAACTTTCCCAAGTGTGTTCTCGAAACTTTGTAGGTTGAATATCTCGTAATGCAGTCAAAGTACAAAGATCTCGAAAAAATTCCAAAGTTCTTGAAAGATGCAAATTATCGAGAAATTTTGAAGAAAAGTTTCGAAATCTCCAAGATTATGGAAATAAGCAAAGTTCTTGAAAAAATTAGAAAATATTTCAAAAAGTTCCAAATTTCTCGAAAACAGAATAAGATTTCGAAAAGATTGAAAAGATCTCGAAAGTTTTCAGGTTTTCGAAAAAATGTTCCAAAATTATCGAGATTATACAAGCTCGATAATATCCAACGAGTCGAAGTGTTTTCTTTCTTATACAAGAGAGAAAAGCACTGAGTAAGCAACGGAAACACCTTTGGAGCAAATTACAAAGATCTCGATAGAATGGGGTTTAAGGTTCTCGAAAACAAGTACACTTTTGGGCAGATTTTGTTTTTGTAAAAAGCAAGTCAAAAACACGTTTTTAATCCAAGATTCTTATACAACTAACCTTAAAATGATGAAATCTTAAAGAAAGTTGCAAACTTGAACTACTTTTCAAAAATCTCAAAGATTTCGAAAACTAGTACGAAAGTACGAATCTTAAATTTTTTGAAAAAAATTGAAACTTTGTTTGTTGTTTGAGTTTGTAACACAAGTTTGAGAACAAAGATGTGATAGAAACACGAAACAAACAAGAAAGTTGCAAGCTTTTTCAAAAAATAACGAGTAAAAACAAAATTTTTGGTTCATTGGGAACAAAAACAAAAATACACCTTCTTCTAGCGATTGATACCACTTGTTAGGTCACCATATTGTAAACACAAGTATAGAAATAAGATGAGAAATAGAGTTTGGTTGATTAGAGCAATATGAAAGGTAAAAGTGCAAGAGTTTTCTTAAGATAATGAAATAACCAACAAGTTATAATGTTTACATAGAGTCCTATTTATAGGTGAGGAGTAGGGCAACACTCCTCTCCTCCCTATCTTTCTAATTCGTGGGCTTCAAGCCCATTGCACGTGTTCTTGGACTCTACACGTTTACATAAATAACTTAAGTAAACTAGCAACCTATTACATGTTCTGAAATAACCGAGACTTGACAAATATTAATAAACTTAGATCCTAACAGAAGGTTTGCACAAGAAGAAACCTTAGCGAAACCGTCACATGTTGATCAAGACAATCACAACTCGCGCACGGAGTAGCTGTTACTGTTTTGGCCATAAAAAATTCATACGAACTCGGATTTAGGCGATACAAAAGCCCACGCAAAGAGGATGAAAAGATCTACAATTTGGTGAAGAAAAATTGGTCTTGACGCCATCCCCTTATATGGGATGACGCCGTCAAGTCGGGCCGGGCAGAAAACTACCTATAAATACAACCTTATAACTTCATTATTTGGAAGCCCCAAACCCTAAGTCCGATTCTAAGGTTAGGGTAGGTGTTTTTCCAGCAACTTAGAGGGTCTTAATCACTCCATAAACATCTTGTATTGGTGTGTTGATTCTACCTTAATTATGTCTTCCATTATTATTGTTGCTTGTTCTTCATTGATTATGTTTTGCTAATTCACCTAGTGTTTACCTATGATTGTGTGAAACTTTTGTATAACTAATTAGATCTTATTGATTTCTTGTTGATGTTTGTGTCTATCTCCATCAATTAAGGCGTGACAACTTCAATAGATCTAGTTGGTTTAGTTTATAATTCTTGCTTCCTATTGTTTCTTGTTTTGATTGGGTGATGTCGATGTTAGGCTTAAGAAAACTGGCTAACCTCCTATATGGTAACTTGCTTGAATGTCTTAAGAAACATGAATCAGATTTGTACTACGATTATATGGTTGTATTTAATGCATAAGTGAACTCTAGTGATCTCATGTTAGGAGCTTTTAGTCGGCTCGACATAGAAGTGAAGTAGGAGCTTATAGAGTTAGGGAAGATCGTACACGGCCCTACGAATGGTATTAAGGAATGCAACCCGTCAATTAAAACAAGGTGTGACAATTGAATAGACAGAATTGGATAGCTAGCAAGGAGTAATACATCATAGGTAGATACGCTTCACTTTCCTTGTAGAACCCTAGTTTACTTTCCTGCACATTAGTTTAATTAGTAGTTTTTGGGTTAGTTGACTAGCAACTAATTTCGCCCACTCCTTCAAAACCGAGATTTTACTTGCTTTCCATAAAATATAAAAATACAAAAAAGAATCATATCTCACCCTTAGACCTAATTAGAGTAGTTTTCAATCCTAACGGCACTGTTCCCCGAGAGAACGATCAATCTCCCGGTACTTGCCACTACACTATACTACATCGGTCAGGTACACTGCCTGGTGGGGGTTGCAAGCTTCTCAAGATCCCTTGAGTGGTAAAACCTACTGCGAAGGTTGCAAAACCCACGCATCAAGTTTTTGGCGCCGCTGCCGGGGAATAGTTATTGCTTAGGTTGAAAATTTTATTTTTACTTAGGTCTACTCATTAGACTCCGTTCTAGTGAGATTTTTATTTTATTTTTCTAGGTCTTCTTTAGTATATCTTTTTCTTCGTGTCTTTGTTCGTAACCATTACCATCCGACATGATGGAAGGTGGTAATATCCTTGATCCCAACCACCCACCACAACCAAACCCACCTCCTAGAGCCCGCACTTTAGGAGAATAATCCCGTCCTAGCCACCAAGGCTTTCGAAACGCCATTGAGATTCCCAAAGAAGCCAATGTAGCCCACCTGCAACCCGACACCATCCGGTTGTATAACACCCCCATTTTCAGGTTTGCAGCGGAAGGGTCATGGGGTGCTATGTATCGATCACATAGTACAAACATAATAAACAACTTTCATACAAGAAATATTTAATAAACATAAACCTTAAAAGGTTATTATGTTTTACAAGAAGTCCCAAAAGTTTACTTCACAAGTTTGAAAGATACATAGATATGATAATAAAAGTTTTTAACATTTTAGTACATCATAAAAACATTTAAAAACATGA
>LBNU01005901.1:3491-19087 GCA_014162995.1 Artemisia annua | reverse complement strand
AAACCGTGAATTGAAAACGCGTTTGGTGACACTGGTTCTTGATAAAAGTGACGTAAACTATAAAAATGAAACGACATGTATAAAACTCACTTGTAAATATGAGAATAGGTTAAAATGAATAAAACATGTAAAATTTTCATAGTCTAGGGTTGACTCACGTTGTTAAAACCATAAAACGTAAATTTAAATCGCATAAACCGTAAAAGGTGCAAGGTTTACGTAAAAATAGAAAACATGAATTGTGACTTTAAAAAAAATAAGATTGTAAGGAAACAAAAATGCACAAAAAGTGTAGAATGGACATAGTCTAGTCACGGTTGAAATAATTCAACGTGTCATGACGTACGCGGATAACTTCCGACGAAGTTAATTAAAAAAAATGAATAGTTAAATAATAAAATATTAAAATTAATGACATGAAATTTTACGAAATGTCACAAAAAGAGACAAAAGTAGTAAAGTGAATCAAATGATAAAAACTCAAAATAAATTGATTTCTTTATCTATTAAGCTTTGTTTGGTATATTAAAGTAGACATTTATAAGAAGGTAGACATTCATTTTTAACTAAAGTCACATAAAAGATAAATATTTAATCATTTCCTTATATAATGAGTAAAACCATACCCAACGGCAACACCACTAGGATAATCGCATGACGTGGTTAGACCGGGTGTTATGGGAGGGTTTCACCACCCGTGGTGGTCACCCAACTCGCACGGTCCTTATTACGGTGGTGGCATCACCGCGTGTGGTGGACCACTTTTTGGGTTGTTTTGGTGGTGCACACCACCTAACGAACACTCTTTTTTCTTTTTGTTTCTGGATTTGTGTGGAGCATGTTTATATAAAGTGGGGTATTTTTATTTGTTTGGTTAAGTGATGACGAGTACGCTTTAAAGATAGTGGTAAGGTGATAGTGTTGAAAATGCGTAACGACCCAAATTTTAGTTGTATTATAATTGAATCATTCTAGTAGTATAAGCGATAAACTACAATGAAGGTGTTGTGAGATTTAATATACTGTTTATAAAATAACTTTTGAAATGTTAATGTGTTAAAATGTTTGATATTAAGCGAAGCATAGTTAGAAGACTTATTGTGACAAAATTGCAATATAATAATTTTATAGATTACAATATGTAAGGGTAAGGGTGTGATTTATCTGTTTTAATAATAAAAAGATTGGATATCATAAATACTAGGATTTGGAGTTAATAACGATATGTAAAAGTTGAAAATGTTAAAGGATATTATTTATGACAAAGGTAGAAAAGAGAGCGGGGTAAAAGTGTAAACATGCTTTACAATAATTGAAATTTAGGAACAAGTAATGAGTCTAATGGTTTGGAAAAAGGACATGTTTTAATGAGTCTAACGACATTTCGGCTCAATGTGTGTCTATATTGGACAGATGTCGACTGATAATTGTTATTGATGATGGAAGTGGTAGCATCCTTATCACACTTTGTACACCTGATGCGGAATGGTGGAAGTCTTCATACGTACCGTTCAGTGCCACTGAACTTAAAGAAGCCGAGGAAAATGTGAGCTCCTACCTGAATTCTCTGCACATTATACCAAATGTATCGTTGCTCTGTATATTTAGTTAGAGATGTTTGGTGCTGATGACAACGTCAATTCTAGAGCAATGTGTTGTGGCATTTGTGCGTTCCTATGAAGTTTCCTTATGAGGAGAAGCTTAGAATAAATGGTAATGATCCTAAAGCTAGGGAAAGATTATATGTTACCCCGTCAACTGTGACAAACAGACAACCGTACGCATCCCGCAAAAAGATCAAGGAATCTACCACTTGAACATAATGCTCCTCAAAAGCTGGTTTTGTACATACTCTTTTGTTAGTGCGGCGTACGCATCCCGCACCATCTCTTTTGATGGAGATACCTACTTGTAACACCCCAACCCGATAAGGGTAGAAGTACTACATTAAAGACCTTATGATGACATATAAAAGCAAACACAAGCATACCTCTTAAGTAATACAATTGAATCTCAAAGGTTACAAAGGAAAAATCTGAAATACAAGGTTACAAAGGAACAACAATAAAATACTAAGTCTTAAAATGTAAACACTTCTAAGCATCTCCAATCCAGAATATAGCTATCAAGGTGAAGTCCACTAAGCTCTTATGCACTCTTCACTCATATCCCAGCTTCCCTCTAAAACCTGCCGCGGTGAAAAGAAATGCGGCTGAGCTTAAAAAGCCCAGTGAACAGATATATATAAACGAAATAAATGATAAGGAACAAAGAATATAGTATGGTATGTTGGGGATAATATCATAAGGTAAAAACAAAGTGAAAGGGAATAGTGTAAGGTAGGACAGTAATCCACCACGAGCCCAGAAACATATCATATCATATCATATCGTAATCCGGCCATAAGTAACCATAAGCCTTCATAATCATATAGAGGGGAGACCTCTCAGATAATCAGACAATAGGAGGGGTGTCCTCAGTAACCAGATGGAGTAGCTAGCTCCCAGATATGTGAAAGGTATGTATTGCACACAAGCACCAGTCACCAGACATATATCATAATCATATACAGATAATCGACTAACAGATAACAGATCTAGGATGCATCCATACGCCCCCGCAGAAATCATAGTGGCCATAACAAATCATATCATAAAGCACGCATATCATATAGCAGAAAGGGGACGGTGTGGAACATCACTCAACCACACTAGAGTCATGCCATTGGTGCATCAATGACACGACCATGTTACCTTCATGGCTAGGGAAAAGTGGCTCGGGTATCAAACTGAGAGTCAGATATCATATCATAATCAGAGTGTTATATCAAAAGGTTCATATCATATGGTTCAGAAGTGCGTAGCAAAGTTTCATAATCAGAGTTCATATCAGATAATCATAATCAAGGTTCATATCAGAGAATCATATTAAGGGGATCATATCAAAGGTTCAGAACAAAGGGGATCATAGCAATGGTATCAAATCAGAAGCTAACAGATCAAAGGTGTATAAGAGATCATGAGAAACCTTAAAAGAAATGTCAGAATATCTGTACCTTATCCAAAGCAAGTAAACAGGGAAAAGAAAGGTCACAAGATGATCACTCCCGCTTCACGGAACCTATACGAATTAATAACCAAAATTTACTTTATGCTCATATTGAATTAGGTTACTCACTTTAGCATGCTTTCCATTTTTAGTAACTTGTTAAATATAGTAACTTTCCTTTTTAAGTAAGTTTCCCGTTTTAGTAAATTTCCATATTTAGTAAGTTTCTCAAATTAACAAGATTAATCATTTATGATTACAATTAATAATTAATTAAGTTAAATTACTCAAAATGAATATTATAATAGATTAGGATTAATTACGACAACTTAGTAAAGTTTAGGGTCAAAATATAAATTATCAAAAATTAAAAATTAAAATGTCAAATAAAATTATTCTAATGTTTATACTAAAATTTTATATCAAAATGATAATTTTAGACTCCGTCGTTTTATAATATATACCAACGTATCCTCATCATTAATTTAGGCCACGACGGCCAAAAATATGATTATCACATATATACTCATACATACACACGGTCCAGTTTAATGAGATCGGCACCACAAAACTCTCGCATGCCTTTCTTTATTTTTCTTTTAGATTTATTACCAAGTTCTGAACACATTTTAAATTACCACCACTACGCCCCATATCAGACGTATTTGAAAAGTTTGTAAAACAAAAATAAGTATATATACACATGCATACTACATACACATGAAATATTAGACACACACCCTTATATACTATATTTAATTTACATGCATGAATACAATATACATAATGAACCAAACAGATTTTACATCTTCAATATATACGTTTCAATTTCGACTTCCGATTCGACATGTATGTATTACAGAATTCATCATTTTATTTGGTCGAATAACATCCATACGTACTTATATAGTCGATTAGCACAAGGTCTGGTTTCGGTATTATAGTGTCGATATTCATGATTTTATGCGAGTATTATTTTTTGGGCAAATTATTAAAAAAAGTATTATACTTGCCACTATTTCATCTTCTGGGTAGCGAACTATTTTTTTTTTCATTTTGAAGGTAATTTTCTTTCAAATTCATCATCTTTAGGGTATTTTGCGAAATTTTTGGACATTTTTGCCCCTCGTAGCTAATACAATTTTTTTTCCCAAAGGGCAAAAATGTCACATATTACCCTAAAGATGATGAATTTGAAAGAAAATTACCCTCAAAATGAAAAAAAATAGTTCGCTACCCACAAGATGAAACAGTGGCAAGTATAATACTTTTTTTTTTAATAATTTGCCCTTATTTTTTTATTACAAGTGACAGATTTAGTCCAAGTTTAAGCGAAAATATCACGTATCGAGTTAATCCCATACATGCAGGTTTGGGTTCGATTTCCATGTCTTGTTTTTCCTGATATTTTTTGTGTCATGTCGATTTTATAAGATTTTATGTAAGGTTCTAATATAGTCGGTAATGAAAACAAAAATATGATGGTCGAATGAAAACAAGCAAAGAGTGGAATTGAACAAGGCGAGAATATGTTACGCTCGATGATACGAAGAAGAAAAACAAGATCGAATACCAGGCCTCCACCTACGTCGAAACCCAGCAGCTTGCACCCCTCGGATCGAATCAAATACTCTTGTCTAAACCAACTAGCCAAAGCCTAGCCAAACCCACGACAGGAACAACATACTCGCAAACCAAATACTCCCCACGACAGAAGATCATAATCCCTCGTCCACAGCCCTCACGACAGGAAAACAAACCCACTTCCAATAGCCCTCACGAACACAATGATCCTCCCTTTGGCATTCCTTGCTCGACAGAAAAAAAAATGGAGAAGACAGCTTCCAGCCGCTCGTTTTGTGATATAACTTTTTAGGGTTTAGCTTTGGAGAGTTTGTAAAATATGGAAAAGAAGTGTGTGATGATTCTGTTAATAAACAACTGAGTAGGAAATATGATATGCCCCGGGCTTTATGTCATTTTATATTTATTTAGGATATGTCTTTGTGTCGTATTAGGAAAGTATCATTGTTTAGATATGTCTTTATGTTTGGCTTGTTTTACAAGTTAGGGTTATTCGGTTATATATACCGAATCATTATTATGAATGGAATCAATCAAAGTTTCTAGTCAATAATATTCTAGTTCTCCAATCATCTTCTTAAGGAGTCCGCACCTGCTAAAAGTGGTGCCTTATCCTGATACAACCCCTAACCGGGTCGTATCAATTGGTGCTTTCATTGAGAGTCCTCGTTGAGAGGGTTTTTGATTAGGGTTTCCAATTAAAAAAAAAAAGAAAAAAAATTACTGGTCACTGGTACTGTTCATCGACACTGTTCACTGGTACTGTTCATCGACACTGTTCCCCGGTACTGTTCATAGTTACTGTTTATCAGAAATTTTTTCCCCTGTTCTTCGAGTTGCTGTTCATGGCATCGGGCAGCAACGATTGGGATGCACTATCTAAGCTTTTGCAAATGGGTACGGTGGCCGAATACGAGAATGATTTTAAGATTCTTAAAAATCAAGTAACGGGGATCTCTGAGTCTTTACTTATATCGTTTTATATCTCCGGACTTAAACTGGATCTACAATGTTTACTCTTACGGTCAAATCCCAAAACTCTAGACGAAGCTTTTTCATTGACCCGTGCGGCGGAAACACGCTTCGCGAACCTAGATATTTGGGAATTTTTGAGGTCCCATCCTTTAACTTTGGGAGAAGACTTCTTCAAAGCTCGTATCACCGAGGTTCGTTTTGAGACAATTGCAAAGGAAGAGAAAGAGCACATCGTTGAAAAGAAAATAGATGTCATTCTACCATTAGAGGGTGAATTTGCTTCACCTAAGACTGAAAGGTCATTGAATGATGATGAATATATTGGTGTTGATGTGGTTAATAACGCAATAGATGATGTTACAGCATGGGTAGCGAAAGGCGGAAGAATGGTGTTGTGTTATGTCCAAGGTAGTGGAAGGCGGAAGAGGAAAAAGGTGTTGGTTGCGGTAGCGGAAGGCATGAGAACTATGGAAGTGGAAGATATGAATAGGACTAGGATTAGGATATGGGATCCCGGAATCAAGAGAATTTTTCAAGACCACACCTTGAGGACAAGGTGATTTCGAAGGAGTGGGGAATGATATGCCCCGGGCTTTATGTCATTTTATATTTATTTAGGATATGTCTTTGTGTCGTATTAGGAAAGTATCATTGTTTAGATATGTCTTTATGTTTGGCTTGTTTTACAAGTTAGGGTTATTCGGTTATATATACCGAATCATTATTATGAATGGAATCAATCAAAGTTTCTAGTCAATAATATTCTAGTTCTCCAATCATCTTCTTAAGGAGTCCGCACCTGCTAAAAGTGGTGCCTTATCCTGATACAACCCCTAACCGGGTCGTATCAATTGGTGCTTTCATTGAGAGTCCTCGTTGAGAGGGTTTTTGATTAGGGTTTCCAATTAAAAAAAAAAAGAAAAAAAATTACTGGTCACTGGTACTGTTCATCGACACTGTTCACTGGTACTGTTCATCGACACTGTTCCCCGGTACTGTTCATAGTTACTGTTTATCAGAAATTTTTTCCCCTGTTCTTCGAGTTGCTGTTCATGGCATCGGGCAGCAACGATTGGGATGCACTATCTAAGCTTTTGCAAATGGGTACGGTGGCCGAATACGAGAATGATTTTAAGATTCTTAAAAATCAAGTAACGGGGATCTCTGAGTCTTTACTTATATCGTTTTATATCTCCGGACTTAAACTAGATCTACAATGTTTACTCTTACGGTCAAATCCCAAAACTCTAGACGAAGCTTTTTCATTGACCCGTGAGGCGGAAACACGCTTCGCAAACCTAGATATTTGGGAATTTTTGAGGTCCCATCCTTTAACTTTGGGAGAAGACTTCTTCAAAGCTTGTATCACCGAGGTTCGTTTTGAGACAATTGCAAAGGAAGAGAAAGAGCACATCGTTGAAAAGAAAATAGATGTCATTCTACCATTAGAGGGTGAATTTGTTTCACCTAAGGCTGAAGGTTCTTTGAATGTTGATGAGTATATTGGAGTTGAAGAGGTTGTGGGTGGTGGCGAAGCGCTTAAGGTTTGCAAGGATGAGTTGAATAGAGTGATATCGACACTTAAGAATGGAGATGATGAATTTGATAGTCGTTTGGATGAAATAAATTTAAATTTAAGCGAGGAATTAGCGGACTCTCAATCTGCATATTCTTCGTATCACCTTGAGGGCAAGGTGATTTTTGAAGGAGTGGGGAGTGTTACAGCATGGGTAGCAGAAGGAAGAAGAATGGTGTTGTGTTATGTCCAAGGTAGTGGAAGGCGGAAGAGGAAAAAGGTGTTGGTTGCGGTAGTGGAAGACAAGAGAACTACGGGAATGGAAGATAAGACTAGAATTAGGATTAGGTTATTGGATCCCGGAATCAAGAGAAATTTTTCAAGACCACACCTTGAGGACAAGGTGATTTCGAAGGAGTGGGGAATGATATGCCTCGGGCTTTATGTCATTTTATATTTATTTAGGATATGTCTTTGTGTCGTATTAGGAAAGTGTCATTGTTTAGATATGTCTTTATGTTTGGCTTGTTTTACAAGTTAGGGTTATTCGGTTATATATACCGAATCATTATTATGAATGAAATCAATCAAAGTTTCTAGTCAATAATATTCTAGTTCTCCAATCATCTTCTTAAGGAGCCCGCGCTCGCTTGAAGTGGTGCTTTATCCCGATACAACACCTAACCGGTCGTATCAAGATATGAGATTTAAAAGGAAGGTAAGCAAATTTTGTGGGATTTATTTAAATTCAGTAAATCACAAATGCGTGGGAGAGTGCAAATAAAAGGGAGTTAGCCGATTATTTTTGAGAAGCAATTAAGGAGAAATTTGTCAATCAACCATGTAGACACTTTACTAGACATTCTACATTTGTTACATCAAGTATATATTCAGCTAGGACTTTTAAATGTGTACAAGATTTTTCATTGAGTTCAAATTTGTTAACATAAGTTTTATATTTCGCTTAATATAAGTTTTATTTCCTCGTGGCCTTTATTCGATTCAAATATTAACAAGTTCGATACTTAGGTTATACTTGGGATGAAATGCTTTAAATAATTTAAACGTTTATTCAAAGTTCGAGATTAAGGGTATTTTAGGTATTTTAAGCGTTTACTAATTTTGGGTTTTACACTACTTTTGAAACCAGCTCAACTCAACAAACTTGTGTTGCTCTCCAACTGATGTTGACTGTAGCTTGAGCAACATCTATGTTAATATATCTTCTATAGTAGCTACTACTTTTGTTAATTAACTACTACTGCTTTTTCTTGTTACTCATGCACATGTTTAATAGAAAACGACGGTTTTATACTTCTACTCTCATGGCTGTCATGGTTGAAATATTCACTAAAACATTGGTTAACAGTGACCCACTGACCCACTATGACGTTGCGAATCACATATGACTATGGCTGTGCGTATGCACAGCGTAACGTTTTCCTAGTATTACATTATACACCAAAAATATCCACAACAAATCAGAGTCCCCTGTTACAGCTAGCAGTTTACTAGAGGGCTAGCTAAACGGCAGCTTATCTTATTCTGGACTACTTGAAAGAAAGTGTTATGGTGCCCATAACAATCAAATTAGCTTAATTCATTCATTTAAAAACTGACAGAGGTGGTATTAAAGGAAACCACAGGGAAGCAAATAGAAAAAGACAATATCGGCTGCTGAAAAATAAATAAATAAATAAATAAATTGATGATAAGTCTGTAAGAAAGTGCTTTGATACTCCGAAAAACATTAGGGGTTTGGTGGAAATGGATGCATTAAGTAAGCACGCCGCCAGTTCTCTATAAACGCCAACTCCTCTGTATTCAAGTTTGGAATTTCGCGAGCATTAAGGGTGTTTATTATCTCTCTAGTCTGACCGAGAAGTTGGGCTGCAGCAAGTACACTCGCCTCCCTTTTCTCTATAACACTTTCGTGACATTTCATTGCAATGACTAGGGGCAAGTTAGTGAGACAAGCAGCCAATATGTCAGAAATCATTGATGATAATCTCGTGAATAGGTCCTCTTGGCTAACCTCGTCAATGTTGCCTTGGTTCAAAAGCAAGATTGTTTGGGTTATGCGATACATTGAATTGGCACAAATAGCCCTTTCATTCGAGCCATCAATGTCCATAGCCTCCACCTCCATGACCATGTTTTGAGCTTCATCCCTGAACCATTGAAGAATTTGTGGTGCTCTATTCACCCCAGGAGCATGGTATTGCAACTTTTTTCCCAACCATCTGTTGTAGAATTCAACTTCTAGCCACAACATTTTAGCTGCCTTTTGAATTCTAACATAGTCATTAGTAGTATTGAGGCTGCCTTCCACAAGTTTGACATATGCAAGACCTTCACTCACACTGATTAGCAAATTATCAACTCGGTCATTTTGGATTTCCGGAAGAGAAATGGCGATGGTTGTCAGAGTTACCAACGGTAAGCTCCAACAATTGAGATATCTCACAGCAGTTAAAGGTGGAACATGAAAGCTGTCATACTCTCCAACTCCTGCAAAACCATTAGATTGCACTAAAAGAGTCATAAGATTATTGGGTTGGTGATTTTCAGCATTTACGATGACGAGGTTGACAGATTTTGTAATGTTTTTCAATGTTTTATCAGCAAGCTCCATATCGTCTTGAAGTTGCAAAACATACCGGCGAAGATCTATATTTTGTTCTGGTTGCTGAGGATTTTGTATCACCAGAATACCTGAGGCAACAAGCATGGCCTTTAACGACCTCCAACAATGAAAACATTGCATGCCACAGATTACAAACAACAGGTAGAACAACCCTAATACCTTGCATGCTACCACAACTGTCTTTTGAATTCCTATACAAAATCTGAGAACTATGATTTTCAAATTATGGATGACAATCTTGTATTTGCGGCTACGGGAAGAGAATGATATGCTATTCTGTTTCCAATCAGATAACTTCTGAGTCCAGTATTTTTCTACCTTAAAGACATTGATGTGGTTCCAAATCCAACTTTTGGTCAGCTTAAAGCTTAAGCATGCAAAGCATCTAAAAAGGGGGGCAATTGTACCAAGGATCACTCCGATAGATTGTATTACGAAAATCACTAGCATTGACCACTTATAATCTGACTTATAGTCCCTTGTAGATAAACAGAGAATCATATACACAATACGAATGTGAATGAAAGTGCTAGCAGCACATATTACCCCAGAAGCAGAGCTTGTAGCATGGCAAGCTGATATAAATTGGGGGCTCCCGGTTCGTGCCATGATCCAGTAGTTGCTCACATGCTGCTTTAAATTCTCAAAAGTTAATCTTTCTGGTTGTAAGTCTCTTAAAGCTGTTTGGTGACCTGCCTGATATTTCAATTCTAGAATCTGTTTGGACTTTAGTATGGCTAAAGAAGAACATGCATGTATTATTAGCAACATGAGTAACATACCTACATAAAAGGTGGCTATGACATTATGCATAGATAAGTATGCTCGTGTATCTTTACCATCAGCAATTTTCTCAAGCAAGTCCTCATTATTATATACAATGAAAGAACACCCGTATCTATTTGAATGCAAATATTCACGACCAAGGTAATAACCAAAACACCTAAAGCTATGATGTTTGTGAAAAGTTCCTTGCTGTTCATTGTAGCTAGAGAAGGCAATAAATTGGTCATCATGGTGCACATAAACGCCATGCTTCCGAGCTTCGCAGCCTGATCTACATGACCTGGCATTGAATTATTTAGATCTACAGGCAGCTTCATTGCAACAGCTATCACAGAGAGAGAAGCAGCATTCAGAGTAAAATATTTACATGGAAACCATAGTTTTCTGCTGCGGAAACCATGTAATAAATCAGCAATCATAGCAAAGACGCATATAAGGGAAGCTAACGCGATATAAATCCCAATCCATAGCATAGGTTCACTGAACTTGTTTTCCTGATCTGACCCGTATATTAACAAGATGTAATGCCTAAAGGACGATATTAAATCTTGTGGAATGTTGCTATAAGATTTCAGTTGGTTCAAAAGATGGACATACTCAGCTAACGAGTTGGAACCCATATCTACGTTTTCTTAGAGAGGGACACGAATAGCTATAAATAAAAGGGGGTCTAGGAGATGGTGTAGATTATGGGCTGACTGGTGAGGATTTTTCTTGATGAAGACTTAAAAAGTTTTAGATGCATGTATTTCAAACCAGATAAATGGATTGGCCAGAAATGTGCAAAAATCTTAGGTAAGAGGTGAAGAAGATGAAATATATAAACTTCTAAGTTCTGCTCTAAAAGTCGTATAATTGACCAAAGAGAGAGGTGAGAATAAAACTGTCACATCAATTAGCATGTCAACCATCTGACTTTGCCTTATTCATCCTTTGGTTTTAAGATTATGTTTTGGCTCTTGATTCAATCGAAACTACAACTATTTATGTCAGTTGGTGAATATATTAAGTTTCATATTCAGGGTTCTAAAAGGTGCGCTATGACGCTACTAACGCATCACTAAGGCGCGAGACGTGACCTTCACATTATGAAATAGAGCAAGACGTCGATTCTAGGCGTGACGTGAGATGAGGCACAATAAGGCTCGAGGCATGACACATTTTTTAGACATTTTTAAGGAATCGGGTTACAATGTTATGCACACCACATATATGGGAGCGGTAATCGTGATTTAGGCCTCGTATATGGTTTTTTCTTTTCTTAAAGAAATGAAAAAAATTACGCAATGATAGTTTCTTAACTTATTCCTTATATATAACACTGTTTGTAAACTCAATATATATGAAATATGATATAAATATATAAATCTATAAAGATTTTGTGCCGCTTTAAATTACGCCTTAAAAAACGTCGTGGCTTCGCCATGACTCCTAAGGAGTGAGCCTTGGCAATGTTGTCATGCCACGCCTCACTCACCCTATTTATAGCATTGTTCATACTTGGTGGTCTCATGTACAATATGCAAATATAATTTCTAAAACAGTGTTTGGGATTGCTTAATTTTTAGGAGAAAAACACTTTTTTCATCCAAACACCGCATGCTTTTCTGCTTAATTCATAAACAAGTTAGAAGCATGTTAGCAATTTAATATTGAACTAAAATGACTTTTTACTCTCATATTGAACCTAAAACCTTTTATAAATGAACTTTATTAAAAACTTTTATTAAAATTTTTATTTTTACAATTATATTGCGTGACAGTGTATGGTAATAGGAATTTAGCACAGTTGGTATAGCCCTTGACTTGGAGGGGTAATGGGTTCCTAATGATGCCATTCTCCTATACTGTCTTGGTCATTGTGGTTGCAGGTTGAAAGATCATGGTGGGAAAGGCGGATGGAAATGTAGTTAGATTGTATTTGGTGCTTTAAGGTGAACTGTAAAAGCTGCAGTATAGTCACAAACTGGAGATAGTTTGACTGCAGGCTACTTGTGAGAAATCATGGCTGTTTAGCCTTGCTGAATTTCCTAAGATGGGAAGTATAGTCTGTTCTAGATTCATGAGTTTTAGTATTGTTTTTCAGTTGTGTATTGAGAAAGAGTATAAGCATGTCTATAACTCTTTCATTGTGTATAAGTTTCATTGTTTTAATAAAATATGTTCACCTTGCAGCAAAAAAAAAANTTAAGCAGAAAAATATACTACTCAAAAGACAGAGATTTTTTAACACGTTCATACAATGTCAATATATACTACTCAAATAGAAAGAGAAATGAATCTCAAAATAAATCAATGTAAAAGATTAGATATCATTAATACTAGGATTTGGAGTTAACAATGACATGTAAAAGTTGAAAATGTTAAAGGGTTTATTTATGACAAAGGTAGAAACGAGAGCACAAGTAAACGTCTTGGGTTATCTTACTAGGTTTTAGGAATGCAAAGATATATATACTGGGCTCGTAAGATATATTGGGCTCGTATCTCGACTGCTATAAATATAAGATTATTATCATCGATCGTTTCACTGAGATATCAAATAACAAACCCTGTAAACAAAAGTGGTCATATGAGAATGTAGTAACAAAAGGTAAGCCAAGTTCATGGCCGCATATATGGTGTTGGACTACGTGTTCGCGTTGCGGGTTTTGTTTAAGGTAATGTATACTCGTTAAATCTGAATTGAATAACTCGTTAGAATCAAATATCAAGAGTCGATTGGTTGAGTCGTGTATCGATAACATATTCTTCAAATAATGAATTAATGTAAGTTACTAGTATAGATTTTATAAAAGATTTGTTAAGAAGCTCGGTTTGATATTAAAGGAGTTCGCTTTGTGTATGGTCACGTAGGGAAGATGAAAGCCTAAGACATACTACGTATGTCTTTATAATGATAATGTGTCTTTGTAATTGTGGAGCTTATGTGGTTTAAAGAATACTTTATTAACTTGTTTCATGAGTCATATCTCATATCTCCAAGCTTTTATAAAAGATTACATACAATGTTTTCAATAAGATGCTGGTCGATCGTATAATGTATTAAAGCTTACTTTTGGTTTTTAGATAGGATAGCAACCGCTTTCAAATTTATACGTTATGATGTCATACTTTTTGAGTATACATAGTAAATTAGTAAGCTCATCAAAATAGATACTTTGTCATGACTTTTTGTTTAACATCAAGTAACATGTGAGGAAAACTTCACCAGTCAACTAGGACACTATTTGAAGGTGTTTAGTGTGATATATTTTGTTAACCATGCTAGTTCATTATTATGACTTATGAGTTGAGATTATGTTTGTATTATGCTTGATTTGGGATATGTACATGCGGGTGGGCTAAGTTTGAATTGTAGCTTGTATTTATATCATGTGGTTTATTTGTGTGATTGTAGCTCTTGAGCTTAATATAGTTTTATTGCATTGTGTGATTGCTATATTGTATATTCTTGATGCAATATGTAAGGAATTTGCATATTATATGGTTTGGCTTGTAAACTCTTATAAACCTTAGTGGGAAACTTAGTGGGTCGTGTTCCTACTTACTAGTGTTGTTTGTTCTTGTAAAAATATGGTAAAGAACACAGATTAACAACTCAATTGACACCCAAGCCAACCACCCCTTGGTGTATTTTATTTAATAAGATAAGTCCCAAACAGGTGCTTATCAAATACAAATACAAAAGAAAGATGTGATCTCCTTCAGAAGGACACCACAAAACCTCACTACAAAAACACTCTCAACACTCAGAACAATAAGGATCAAATAAAGAGATTGATCCAACAATACTAACGATATCAAAGTGATATCAAAGACTAAACCAAAACCAATAATACTGTGTGTAATTTTAGAGAGAAAGAAAAACGCACAAAGTGAATTTATGAAACCCTAAGCTGTGAAGAGAGTAGTATATAATAGATAAGTTCCTCTTGACCGTCAACTCTTCACAACTTGTCAAACAGCAACTTTCTTATTCATAAGCATAGAAGACTTTTCAAACTTGCAGAATAACCCTTCACATTATTCAACACCCCTCCTCAAGTTGACAAGTCTTCACCTGTCATGCTTTCTTTATCCTTAGCTCCATTGTTTGCACCTGCAAAACATGTCAAACATACCAAGATTTTGCAAAACAAAATATGCTGTCTTTGTCCAAGAACTTAGTAAAAATATCAGCAATCTGCATATCTGTATGAATCTTTTACAGTGTTTGATAACACCTGCAGAAACTTTACTCTAACCAAATGCACATCCAATTCAAAATGTTTTGTTCTTTCATGAAACACTGGAATTGCAGCAAAATTTGTATAGCTGCAACTGTTATCACAAAAAATTTCCACAGGTAACAAGTTTTAAGACCAAAGACTATCCAACAAATTTCCCAACATATCACCTCACAAGTAGTAGAAGCCAAGCTTCTATATTCAGCCTCAGCTGAACTTTTAGACAAGGTAGCTTGTTTTTTACTTTTCCATGATATATAAGAGAATTACCCAAAACACACAAAATCCAGTAACTGACTTTCTAGTTTTAGGACATTTTGCCCAATCTGAATCAGAATAAGCTCTAAGCTTAAGATCTGATTCTTTGTTAAATTGCAAACCAGATCCAGGAGAACTTTTCAAGTATTTCAATACCCTTAATGCAGCCTTAAGATGAGATTGTAAAGGATTATGCATATGTTGACTTAAACAATGAACAGCATAACTAATATCAGGTCTTGTATTAGTCAAGTAAATCAATTTACCAACCAATTTCTGATAATTAGTAATATTCTTCAACACTTTATCATTATCAGTTTCAATACAATTCAAGATAGTATTTTCAGGCAAAGGTGTATCAACAGGTTTAGATGCAAGCAAACCATATTCATGTAACAGCTCAAGACAATATTTTCTTTGTGTCATACATATTCCAGTATCATTTTTCAACACTTCAATGCCAAGAAAATATTTTAATTCTCCTAAGTCTTTTATCATGAACTTAGTGCTTAAAAACTGTTTAAACCTTTTAATTTCAACTTCATCATTGCCA
>LBNU01005899.1:30019-58125 GCA_014162995.1 Artemisia annua | reverse complement strand
TAAGAACCATTTACTTGCATACCATGTAGTGTCACATCAAGACTTAAGTGTTAACTAAATTCAAGTACTTTGGTTAGTCAAACACACAAAGGTTTTATTACCATGATGTGATATATCATATTTTAAGTAAATATGAAAATGTTGTGTTATATATATTTAAAATGTGAAGAGTAAAATGTAGCAAAACAAAGATTATACAAGACTTGAAACTAAAATTGTATTTTACCAAAAACTAAAGTTTATACTTTGTCGTTAACAAAACTTAGCAAAGATCGTAAAATATAAATAACGTTTTTAAGCGATATTTGTATTAACATACTCCTCAACTAAAGTCTATGAGTTTTTGTGTTGTGAGTCGGTTGTCATCTATTTAGGTTAATGCGGATTTAGCGGTAGCCTCGTAAATCTTTGGAATCGAATTCCCGCTGATTCCGGTACTATTCTCTGTGGGGTTTCAAAAGCCTGGTCACTTAAACCAACTGGTTTGGGATGTGCCGAGAAGAAAGCCGCCAAATGGAAAAGGCCCTTTCGAACCTTAAATTTCGAGGTGGCCGTGGAGTTAGTGTTGGCTTAGGTATGTGGCAACCCTAATAATAATAGTAATAATAAGTATAATAAGGACTTTGATGTGGACCTCATTTTCATTGCAGCGACTCTTGAGGAAAGAACACTAACTACTTAGCGTCTTAATTTAGTATCTTTATCGGACTAATAAATATGAAAACGAGATGCTTATGAAGAAATTCATTTCTCTCACAAAAATAAAATAATGAGATACCAAAATAGGAAAATGGGAGCAAGAGGTTTTCACACAAGTAACTTTCATGGGTAGTGTTAGCATCTAACTTGTAGTTAAACAATGATCCGTTTTTACGCTTAGTTTGGGGGCTTGTGAAAAATCAGGGACGATGAATTTTATCCAATCGGTCACTTTTCTATGAATTGTGTTCTTACTCTATGACCCTTAATCGTTATTGCAAAATAATGAAAGTCAAATATACTGTCACAAGTAAAAAGTGGAAAAATACAAAAATAGTAGTGTAGATTAGTATAAGGAATAAAATGGAAACCCGGAGCGTTTTAGGGAATAAATGATTTCGTAATCTCTTTTGAAACGTTTTGCTACTTTTCAAAATTAGTAAAAAAGGGATATGAAATTATTTATCTCAAAAGCATGAATTGATCACATTGCGTGAGGACACGACAATACCTTAGTCTGGGGATTTTGGTGTATGCTTATTCATACACCTTTTATTTACCAAATTAAGACCAAAACGACCAAAAACTAACCATAAATGCCAAAGATATTGTGTTTTTGTGTTTGTGATGTGCAGGGGATACTTTCAGAAGTTAAGCTACTTTGAGCTTAATTAAAAGTGACCAAATAAGCTTTAACTAGAAATTTCCTTGTTGATTCTAAGAAAATAACCACCAGAGATCACTAATTCACAAACCAAACTTGAATCCAACAACTATAGAAGCCTAGGATTCAAATTGAAGTTCTGTCCAACTCAAGTATTTTAACAGCTTTGACTTTTTCTTTTGCACTAAAACTTTGACTAAACTCAACTTCTACTGATCCTAAGTTGTTTAATATGTAATGTTAAGCTAAAATAGATCTAGATTAAACTATATTATGTAAATATGTAACTAATGTTTGACTATGCTAACCTAATTTTTAACAGATTATATAATCTAAGTAAATGACAATGAGATTTGACTTTAACTAAATAACCTACTTATTTTATGCTTTGTTTACTCTAATATTACCTAAATGAAACTATATCAACTAATATTACTGCCTAAGTCNTGTCCAACTCAAGTATTTTAACAGCTTTGACTTTTTCTTTTGCACTAAAACTTTGACTAAACTCAACTTCTACTGATCCTAAGTTGTTTAATATGTAATGTTAAGCTAAAATAGATCTAGATTAAACTATATTATGTAAATATGTAACTAATGTTTGACTATGCTAACCTAATTTTTAACAGATTATATAATCTAAGTAAATGACAATGAGATTTGACTTTAACTAAATAACCTACTTATTTTATGCTTTGTTTACTCTAATATTACCTAAATGAAACTATATCAACTAATATTACTGCCTAAGTCACACTCTAAATCAGCACCTCTTGCTGAACCAAACACCCCTAACTCAACAGTTAACACTATGTCTACTATAATCAAGCCTCAAATCCACCAACCAATGATCCAACACAGTCAATAAACATCCCCTGATCTCAGATACACAGGAATCAAGCACAAACAACAACAAACACAGATTCAAACAGATAGAACAGTAACTATGCTAGAACAATGGACAATGATGCAAACAACTAGTGTAATATAAGATCTACTTGTAATAAGCTATATTATATCTAAACTATACTAATGAAACAGTAACTTATCAAACTACACAGATTAAACTAATAACTGAGTAAAGTTCTTAAAATGATTTTGAAATTCTTACTAGAAACCAAGAGCCTATCAAAATAGGGGTATACTCCAAGTGAGCCTATCTTTGGATAGGCCTATAGCAGCTTCTGAATCACCAATTAACCACCACTGAATCAACACAGAAACCTTCTGAATCACAACAATCTACACAGTTGACTATCTTTGTTTTCTTAGAGAAAATGATTTTAAATATTAAAAACTATAACTAACTTATAAAACAAATATAGAAACTAAATTAAAATAGATTTATGGTAAACAAAACAATATTTTTGTATTTTTTATGTTTTTCTAATTTTTTTTTTGAATATAAGATAAACAACTTATGAAATAACTGTTTAATAGTACTTAATAAGTGAAAAGAAAAACTTATGGATTAACAATCAAGCTTAAACAAACAGAATTGAGAAGTAAAAATAACTAAGTAATATAAAAAGAAAACTTAAATTTCATTAATCAAAGAGTGAGTTACAATTTTGAAAACTGGAAATACAATTCAAAACTAATTTTAGCAGAGTAACACTACAATAAAACCTACACACAATCTCTCCAAATGAAGGGGTATATATAGGTGAGGCTGAGGTGAGTTAGGGTTTTGGGGAAACATCTGGAAGCCCTCAGGTGTGCTTTCTCATCATTCAATCTTGTCCTTTGATTCCAGCTTCAATCATACGCACTAATTCTGGCCCTTGGCTCATGTGCCATCTGTCACCTCACACGGATTGATGACCTGACATTCCTTCTGCACATGTCAGGTGCATCTAGAAGCAATATAGAATGACCTCCATACCCTTAATTGCTGTAATTTTTGGCCAATTGGGTGAATTTTTAGTGAGCAGTAACTAGGGTTCTTGTGTTATCTGGGTAAATGAATTGGGGATAAAAAAATATATGGCGGGGTTGGTTTTTGGGGTTATTATATTGTTGTTTGACTTGTTTTTAAGGTGAGTTTGACCTGGGATTAAAAGGTGGGCTCGTGGGTTTGTAAAAGGGTAGGAACTTTTGGGCTTTTGGGCTTTTGGGGTAAAAGGGATAATGGGTTAAGGGGTTTTATAGGTTTTAGTTTAATAAACTTTGAAGGACCAAAAGTGTACTTGCTGATTTTTATAGGGACTAAAACTGCCATATTCCAAATTTGTGATCCAAGGGCCATTGTTGTCAATCTCTTATTCTTGAAGGACTTTTGATGTCGTTTCTTCAAAATAATCTTTCCAGGGACCAAATTTGACAATTGCTGAAAGTGGAAGGACCAAAGTTGACAAATTCTTCAATCTTCTTCCAAGGACTATTTCTGACAAGATATGATTCTCCAGGGTTGATTTTGACTTTTTGACATTCCCGGCTTCGGCTTTTGACACTTTCCATTCTCGTGCTCGTTTTTGTCGGGTTTTTGTGATTTTGAGCCCATATTTGAAATATCCGTACCTGCACGATCACAAACACAAAAACACAATATCTTTGGCATTTATGGTTAGTTTTTGGTCGTTTTGGTCTTAATTTGGTAAATAAAAGGTGTATGAATAAGCATACACCAAATACTTTTACCCTTGTCGGGTTGAGGTGTTACAAAGATACCCCTAGTACACCCTTTTGAGCCTTTCCTTTCGTTTCATACCCAATTTATATTATTTCGATACACCATTATACCTTAGCCTGCCGTGTAGTCTAGTCTATGATTGGGAAGTCATTGTTTGCCCTAGTTCTAGGTCTAATTGGAAGAATTCAGGAATCACGCCTACATCAAAGACATATCAATGAAGATCATTTGAAGACCCCCCAAATTCTCATGTATTGTTCATCTCAAGTGGGGGGATGTATAGTTATAATTCTAAAAAAAATGTGAAATTCCGTATGTAGATGTTTGAAATAAACAGGTGCACCCTTGTATAGCACCCTGATTATGAGCTTATCAAGACTTAGTATCTAAGAGGCCACTTCGGTCACATTTGAAGACATTAGTTGGTGAATAATTCTACACCAACATGAAGACCAAGTTTTGTGCCCATAATGACGTCCTCTAAAGGCACATCTACTTGACATGATCTAGTTCTTGCATTTTGAAGTTTAGACCTTGGGCGAACGGTAAATGGTGATGACTTAGTTGTAGGTTTGGACTATTTGTTTGACATTTTTCATTTTTCACCAATTATGTGAAATCTCATGTCTATTCCTACCCTTTAGTCGTGAATCATGCTTAGGTGAAGGAATCGAGCAAGCCTTGGTATCTTGCCCGGCGTTCCGGTCATGTGCCATTACCTTTGTTGCTTTCGCCGTGGCATGTTAGTAACGACACTACACCCTAAACTTTATATGTGTTCACCCAATATTGCCTTCGAGAGTTGTTCCAACCTTAGCTCCAGTGGTGGAGTTTTGTGTAACTGCCAAGCCTATGATAGAATACATACTATGACTGTGCAATGAGTGATCACCCCGAAAATTGACACTTAGAATATAGAGAGAGTGAGTGTTTGTTCCCCTTTTCGTGAGGTGTTCGGCTTTGAGAAATTCTAGCATAGGATATTTTTAATTCATGTTTCCCTAGTAATAATGGGGAATGCCTTCTTGAAAATACTTCTTATGAGATCTACTTGAGGGCAAGTAGAGTTCAAGTGGGGGGTTATTTGATGACATCAAATAATCTGATATTCTAAGTATCAATTTCCCCTCTTTATTGACCATTTTAGCTTAATATTGTCTATAGTTCTATCTTATTCCTTCACCTTTCATTTCAGGACAATTAATGGATTATGGAGCGGAGAATAGGCAAAGATAGACTTATTACGGACAAAAGCAACTACTACTTGAAGACTACGGCGTAACTAAGTGGTGATGTTATGCCGTAGCATAATTATGACGTGGAATTATTCATTTATTGAAGACTACGCCGTAACCAGTAATAGCATTACGGCGTAATGAAGTGTACGAGGCCAATTCATGGGATTCATGAAGACTACGGCGTAGTCTCTAAGTTCATCTACGACGTAGTGGGGTTACGGCGTAGCTTGACTCTCCAACTACGCCGTAGCCAAGCCTTAAAGATAAGATCGAATGAAGATAACATAGCTACAGCGTAACTAGTTATGGCGTTACGCCGTAGCAACATCCTGGCCTATAAATACCAGATGAATTCTCACCTTGAAAATCATCTCCTCTTTCCCAAACCTTTCTAGGGTTTGGGAGAGCAACCACAGAAGAAGATGACGGAGTTAGAAGTCAGAAGATAGAAGTTCTCGTCTACATTAATCATTTGTATTCGAGTTTGGATTCTCTATGCTTTTCTATAATCATTGGATGAATTCTTATTATTAATTCAAGTACATTTCAGTTATTTGTTCCTTTTTATTACTTCGTAGAGATATCTTATTTGTCCATTCATGTGACCTAGTTTCGGTAGTATTATAAGCTTGTTTGTATCTGTTACGCTTTATGTGGTTGACTTAAGACCTCAATCCATTTAGTAGGCTAGAAGAATTGACTATAGGACACTAGCCTGACAGGTTACGAGGAAATGGGAGGGATGACAACTGACCATACTGCCTTGTGTGAGAATTGACCATAGGACCACATTACAAGTGGAGGTACTTAAGAAGTTAGAGAGGTTAATACCCGAGAGGGCGACCTCTACCGAATGTGATCTATTAGGTCTGGGACATAATGACTCAACCAAATATCTAACCTCGGCTTACTAGCATGGGGTAGTGCCTGTGGTTCCTGAGGCGATAGGAAGGGAAGATAGGCTAGGACGACTTTACCCTACGACTTCTAGTAATATTTATGACACTGTACGTTGTGTAGGAACTGGAATAATTATCTGAATAGCTTGAATGATTACTCTATCTTACTGTTTTCTTTCTCTTGATTCGATTTTGTGCGTTGTTAATCAATGCAAACAACTCTATTCAATATTCTTATAAATCTTTACCTCTTGTTACCACATAACATACTTTGATTTCTTTCACAGCAGCTCTTAGGGACGACACTCGGATTTACCTAGGCTCTACTACATCTGGTCGGGTTCTCTGCCCGTTAGTATGTGTTTATCCTTGTATCTCTAAGTTTTATAAATGTAAAACAGGATGAAAATACGCAACGGGTTTTTGGCGCTGTTGCCGGGGAGCAGTTTGTTTAAAGACTTTAAGGTATGTTTATATTTGACAACATTATGAGACGTATACGCCTTTCTTCAGGTACGAAATTCATTCTCTCGTATTACAATTTAAAAATTTTATCCATTACAAATTTATTACGGCGTAGTCACTTCTAAAACTACGCAGTAGCTATTTATCTCTTCAACTATTTTCGAATCCTTGAAAATAGGTTACGGCGTAAACTAGTTTCTCAACTACGCCGTAACACCCTTCCTATATAAATTTGAATAAACTTCATTTTAGGGTTTTTACCACAATTTATAACCGCCACTACCTCTATAAAAAAAAATTTCGTAAAATTTTCTCGTTACGAATCCTCTATCTAATCTACTCTTCGAATGGCAGTTAATGATCCTTGATTATCCTCTTTTTCAATTTTTAAATTTATTAGGGTTTCTTATTGATTTTTAGGGATATCTATTTTGATGCTATGCTATATGTTATTGACCACTTTAATCTCTCCCTGGGTTCGTCTAATCAGTTTCCCAGTTACTTGATTAAGTTTTAGCATATAATTAATCTTGGTTTTGACCTTTCGGAAATATTGAAGCTAAAAATAACTAAAAACGGTCTAGAAATTAGTATTGCGCGTATGTTAGTTTTCATTCTCACTTTTTATAGTGAGGGTAAACTTTATGATTACGGCGTAGTTGATCTATCGTTGTCTGTAACCATGTGATGTGACTTTGCTGCAGCAAGTTTGCTACGGCGTAATATGGATATAGAGTTACGCCGTAGCTGGGTTTATGGTTATTCTGGGATATTTTGGGTTACGACGTAGCTAGTAATTGAACTACGGCATAACAACTGGAATTACGGCGTAGCTAGTTCAACACTACGCCGCAACGTTATAACAGACTACTTACATTTTTTAATTATTGCAGGAAACAACCCCGCTACTTATGTTGCTAAGATCTCGGACATCACTGATTACAGCTCTAGGAGGCCGCCTTCCTACAACTCTATCAAGAGTCCTATCCGGAGGTATGGATGGGGGTAAATTTATTGACATTCCTTGGTTCGTGGCTAAGTTCTTTTTCGATGGTGCCAATGGAGCACAATCGAAAAGCAAAATCCAAGGAGCACACCTCATTCTTACGTGTTTCATCCAAGGACTAAACCTTTGCTTCAACAAATTGGCGCCATTCGTGGGATCAATTATTCAATCTACTAAGAGCATAAGGTGTCTTAACACAAGTTAAACTTTCACTCAGTGTCACGTCAGCGCCATATCAGCTTTAACCTTTTCACATTTAATTCAAAAAAAACTCCCTTATCATCACTGAACCATAACTCAACTTTAACTCAACTATTTTCAAATTTAACCCCTAAACTAAAACTAATACTTCATTTATTAAAAAACATAACATTAATTCTTAAAACATATTACTATACGAAAAAAAAATTACAACGAAAAAAAAACACCGAAATAAATTTAAAAAAAAAGATAGAGAAAACTATGACATAAAGGAAATTACGAAAATCTAGTGACGAGATTGCAAGTTATATTTCTTTTTTATTTGGACCTTTTCTTCATTGATCCAACACACCATGTCGGGATCCTTGCCGGATGTGTCAAGCATCAAAAATTTCATCTCTTCCAACCTTGTTATTGTTTCATCTTTTTCCCGAGTCGCCTGATACGCCTTGGATGCATATTCCCGTTTTAAACGATACTCGTGTTACATAACCTCCCCGAATTGGCTTGACGACATCGATCCTCCGGTGCTCGCTCCCCCGGTACTTGTCGTGCTCTCGGATTTGGCTTTCTTCGAAGCACGCTTTTTGCCCATCGGATGTGGTTGTGCATCATGACCAAATAACGCCTTGTTTGTTTGGCTTGGGACATCACCGGATAAATCAAGCGGATCCGGCGCGTCCCTTTTTGATGACTACGCAGAACATCCCAAGCCTCCTCGTTATTAAACGGCGCAGTTTTGTGCTCGTCACGAAACATTTGTTTCTCCCGTTTAAGGATATCCATCTCACCTTCCCCACTTTTTTCTTTACGTTTCGAACGTTTGTAATACGCGTTGAACTTCATGAAATCACGGTTCAACATTTTCCACTTGCCTTGTATCATATCCGTGTTGCGTTTTTGAAGTCTATTGAACTCATTGATTACCTGTTGCCAAAACGTATCGTGAGCTTGTGCACGCCCGAAAAGTGGATCCTCGGTAGCGGCTACATAACACTTGGCAAGTAATTTTTACTCACCTCATTGCCAACGTGTATTGACGAAATTGGGATTTTCTTCATTCACATCGATTGGTTCGGGGTCTTTGATTTTCTCCTTTCGTTTACAACCCCGTTTGAATGGCTTTGGAGGAGACGTAGGTGTTTCAGGAACTTCATTTGTTTCAGTTTGTGATTGTTGTGAATGTTGTGAGAAATGTAGATTTTGGAAATTGATGTTTAGTGTGTTTTGTTGGCTTTGTTCCCAATATAGTAATCCTTGATGTTGTAGTAAAGTTCTTGGCTCGACAAGCCGAGTGGGTTAGGGAAGAGATGTTGGGTAATGATGAACCCGTGTTCGGGTTTGAAGATGAACCCGCATTTGGGTTATTCCACCCACCGACGAGATTCAAGAAAGAATCATCGTTGTTGTTGCCTCCCGACATTTTTTTTAGCAAATGGAAGTATATGGTAGATTAGATTGAGTTGTGAAAGTGTGAAAAAAAATTGTTTGTTAATTGGGTATTTATAGTGGTGGGATTTTTTTATTTTTTTATTTAGTTATTTACTTTTTTTAGTCAAACTAGCCATTTTATATCGTTGAGGGGAGTAATTTTTATTTTTATTATTTTTTTATTTTTATTTTTTTATTATTTTTTTAATAAATGCAACGGCTATAATAACCGTTTGAGGGGGTGTAAGTGATTTTCTATTTTTATTTTTTTTCAAGTGGCTTTAATGTTGCGTTAAAGCTTTAACGCAAGAAATTCAGGCAGCTTTAACGTGGGAAATCGGTGTCGTTAACGCGAAAAAGTGAAGGTTTAACTCGAGTGTCACGTTAAGACATCGAGTGCTCTAAGGCTTTAGAATGGCAGGTCCTACTTTTAGAATTAGATCCCATAACTCCGAAAGACCAAAACGGAGGAAGTGGGGGCAACACTAGAAACTCACCCAATTTACAAGAACAAATCCTAAGCCAAATGTCATCGCTTTGGGCTCTCGTAAATGAGCGTAAATGAAAAATGCGATAGCGCGTTCAGGCCGATACGCCAAGACTTCGACGAATAAAATTTATTTACAACCGAAAAGTCGAACCACAATGATGCCGGAGGATCGAATCATAATCACGCCGAATGGCCCGGAGCAAGATGAATTGGAAAAACCTTTCAATGAGTCTTTGAGGTCGGCATTTACAAAAAGAATAATTGAATTCTCGGGCCCGAAGCATGTAATGCCAACGAACGTGAAGATTTATAATGGGTTAACCAATCCGGATGATCATATCAATAGGTTTGTGGGATGGGCGAACCAAAGGGAATGGCAGATGCCAGTGTGGTGTAGGATGTTCCAACAAACGTTGGATGGTTCAGCCAGAGGATGGTTTGATCGTCTGCTTCCCGGCAATATCGATAATTGGGCAGATCTCCGGGAAATGTTCATAACGAGGTTCGACCTCCGGAAGAAATGTTTTATGGATCCAACCGAAAAATTACGAAAATCGTCCGGAAGGCAAATGAAACGCTGCCAACATTCATGGAAAGATGGACTGACGAAACTAGCTATATTTTGGACGTCACGGAAGTCATGCAGATATCCGCTTTCATGAATGCTCATAAGTGCCAAGCGGTTCTACGACTAAGTGTCTCGCATGGTGAAGGAAATGATGATAAGGGTGGACGACTTTGTCAGGTCCGAGGAAGCATACAATAGCACGGAGTTACCGAAAGGGGAAGTGTCAGATTTACATAGAAAGGGGTCACACCAGGCGCTCCGTAACACAGACCCCCTAGAGCCCCGTATGGAGAAGATCGACGAAGGAATGACTGGCGTAGTGATTACCACCTACTCCACTTTTTACATTCTCCACCCCTGGCCCATTCTTTTCTACAGTATAACACAGTTTTTTATCAATTTTTTTTTCCATATTTCTGCAAATTTAATACTTATGACTTATTAAACTTTATATATTTTGTTCCATACTTTCAGTTTTATAGTTTTTCATATAAATAAAATTATAAAATAATAAATAATAAAAATAAAAAGTAAGAAAAAAAATGAGGAGGGAATTGTTGGTGTTTTAGGGGGGTACAAATAACTTATCTCTTTTAAATAGGAAGTGATTTACACATTCATAAATTTGATTGGGACACTCAATGTACAAATAGTTAAAGCATTTTTATCTATAGTACAATTGTCAATGCATGTTTTAAAGTGTCTCGATCAAATATAAGAGTGTGCAAATCACCTCTCTTTTAAATAGGGCTGCGTAAATCCACCCGAAAAATGACCTGAACCGACAAACCTACCGAAACCTGACCATGCCGAACCAAACCGACCTTTTTTTTCGGTTTCGGTTTTGTATATTTATTTCGGTTTTTGTCGGTTTCGGTTCGATTCGAGTTTTGTCATGTTTTTCCTTTCGATACTCACTCCTATTTTTAAATATAAGCTTGGTCATGACAATCATATTTTAGATTTAAATATACTTTTTGAATTAAATCTGTAAGCAGAATCAACCAATCACTTTGGTTATTATCAGCTTTTTGGTACAATTGGATGATGTTAGTATGTTAGTATTGTTTGGACCAATTAAAACATGGGTAGTTTACCTGGCTCACGGGAATTTTACCGTTAAAGTTTGACTGTGTCCGTGACACCACAAAAAACAGAAACAGCTATTCCGTGCTCCAATCACTGTCACCCTTCCATGCCTTCCCAAAAATCATTGGATTTGGATACTAGTTTTTTTTTTGTTTTTTAGTGTTTCCTTTCTGGCAAAAGAAAAAGATAAATTATAAAGTTATAAAATAATGTTTTTGTACTAAACAATTAAAATTAACTCGTAAAGTTTGTTTAAGTGATGATTATAAAGTTATAAAATAGCGATTTACTTTAATCAATTAACTACAGTATATGCCTATTAGTTAAACGGCCTCAAAAATGTTTTCCACTATCTTTTAATTAGATGTTTCGATATCTATTATGCTCAGCGTGTTATATATAACTAAAAGTTATGAAACAGTTTATTGAAACATCAACATAAGTATTATATTTGATAACTAACCATCAAAATTGTTGTGGACAACAGAAAATCATATTTGTAATGCATAATATACAACACAACATATGCATGTTTATCTTGTGCGCATCACTTATGGCGATGTGCATGTCACCTACCTAAAATTGAGGTACCTAGTAAGTACATTTATAGAAACTCCATTGTTAATTTAATTTGAATCCAATTATAAACACTTGGATTTTTAAAAATGACCGATGAAAGAAACACACTATATATTGTTATATTAAAAAATGACCCATGAAAGAATCACCTATTCAGACCCAATTTTGAGCGTTTGGCTACCTCTAAAACGAAAACTACAATGTATAGTTTTCAATAACTTTACCCCTTCATTGCATGTTTGAAAACCATGTGAAAGTCTTATGTTCCATTGGTGTTTTATGCAAAATAAACGAATTTTTGGTGTGAAGATGGGGTGTTTTCATTTTGCATACACGTACGTTCTCTACCTCGATTAGTTCTATTATAATCATATTTCTTATTGCAAGTAACTTTCTTATGTTTTACCACTTCAAAGCCAAGGTGAAAGGCTTGATCAATTCATTTTGTCTTGCTGTTAAACCAAAGGGTTGAGTGTGTCGTTAATGAGGTTCAATTGCGGAACCACTTTTTTTATCAAATGTATGCAATTAAAATTAGTGTTAGGATGATAGCTTTGTTTATTTTATTTTATTTTATTTATTTTTTATTTTTTTTTTTAATTTTTTTTATCTTCTTACTTGATCTGCACGTATCATTCTCAAGATATTTGCTTTTATTCTTCTGTTAGAAACAAAATAACTCTTATGGCAAATATGCATAAATGATGATGTTGGTGTGACAGATGTAAGATTAAATTGCTACGTGAATATGACTCAAAATGAAGTTGTAAACTTAATGCTAGCTTTCTATTCTTGGAATTTGATCAAAATTAAAAGTGAAAACGGGTCAAATGAGTGGCAAGTTACCCAAAGTTTACTTTTACCAAACACACTATGTATTGTTGTATTCAAAAAATGACCCATGAAAGAAACACGTATACTGACCCAATACTTTATAACTAGATTTTGATGCTTGCCGTTCTAAGTGAAACATAAGGAATGATCTTTTAAGTGACTCAATGAGAACTTCTTTATGAAGAAACTAAAATATAAGAACTTTTTTCCAAATTAAAGTGAAACTCAAACGGAGTAGTTGACCTTGATTAGAAAGTCATCCAACTTATTAGCCACAACTTATTATTAGCTACCCGTGATTTATCACGGGTTTATAGGCTGTCTAATTATAAACACTAAGCTATACAAATAAAACTTTTGATTGATTCTAACAAAGTTGAACTTTTTACTCACCAGAAATGTGGAATATAACTTTTATTCTTGCTTTTAGATTCTCATTCTTATTTTTCTTTAAATTTTTATTATAGTTCGTGAATAAGATTTACACCTTTAAATATCTTGAACGTGAGTACATGATGCCTAAATAGTTAAATTCAAAACTGGTTTTATAGTAGGGATTCAAAGTATTAGACTTAGACAAGGCGGTTATTTATAAGTTATAACCTTTAGACACTTAAATGCTTAATCCTTAAAACAGCGTTATGCTCGGAAGTGCAATCTACTATCAATGCAAACGTCGCTAGCATGCTTTAATTTTGTGGCGTTACAAGAAAATTGTTATTAGCGATTGCCATGTTTTAGCCATGCTTTTGTGCTAGAAAGTGTGAGCACAACATTTGTGGTCACGATTTGGATGATCACTCAAGGCTGTCACTCATCATACGAAAAGCTTGTCACTAATTAGTAACCAAGTCAATATGACAGGTTGTAAAGTTAAAAAAACTTTCATTTAAGGGTCAAAACTCTGCATAAATCCATTTGTTGTGGGGCTAAATCTTGTTTTGTTCTACAAAAGTACCATCAGATACGAAATCATGTGCTAAAACCATCGCTAAATACAGTTTTATAACGTACACGTGAGTCAGACATTGGAGAGTAAAATTCGCCTTGAAGATGATCATTGATTCCTTCCCACCCATGATCATGTTTACACAGGGTCTTACTTTTAAGTCTTGGCTAGCAGCTTAAATTTGTATATGTT
The DNA here is from genome assembly GCA_014162995.1 of Artemisia annua. Taxonomy (NCBI): domain Eukaryota; kingdom Viridiplantae; phylum Streptophyta; class Magnoliopsida; order Asterales; family Asteraceae; genus Artemisia; species Artemisia annua. The sequence goes on along the minus strand of LBNU01005899.1, from coordinate 44,189 downwards.
GTTCAGAACTTTTGTTTTAATTTCTCTAACATGTTATCCATTGAGCATGCAATGTATATGCAGATAGCTAAAGTCCATATCAACATACAACTTACAATAAAAGTGGTGCAAGTCATTTTGGCATTACTAATAGAGTTGGAAAATCAGTAACAACTTGTAACTGCAAGAACCTGAATTTGGTCATAAAAAGGTCACCTAATTCAAGTCCATAACATGTAAATGCAAGAACCTGAATTTGGTCATAATTGCTCTCATCTACCAATTTTTACCATTGACCAAAAAAATTAATCACGCGTTACTACTTCACCTTCTTTTAATAGGTTTATAGAGTACAACCGTTATGTTCTTGGTTCGAAACCGATGTGAGAGCCCAAGTGCCACAAGTGACCTTGGGGCTTCTCGGTTTTCGATGTAAAGATGGTTCAGAACCACATGTTGAGGGTTGGGTAGGGGTGCACCAGCGTAAATATTGTTGGGATAGCTCAATACTCTGTGCTGCAAGTGTTGTGGGACAATGGGAGGGTCCCGAGCTTCGTCTTCATTAGCTGTATAGATACAGCTGTAACTTGCATCTGGTGATCTGGGAATTTCAAAACCAGGTACAACTGGTGTTTCCTGCAGAATTAAGAGCTGATTATACACTTGCGAAAGGTTGCAAAATGAATGGGTTGCGTAATGGGTATAGTTTTTGAACCTTTAACTAAACATGGAATAGATTAAGATTAAGTGGGTCAAAAGTCGCCCAAAATGTTCTCAAATGCTAAAAGCCTCTTATATCATATTCTTGAAATAAGTAGATTATTATCTGCAATACTATATCAAGCTTTAAGGTCTTCCTTTTAAGAGATTTTAGAGCTAAGTCCTAAGACTTAATCCAAGCCGTCCGATACGATTTTGATCATGTCCATTTATTCTAAATCGTCTAGTGCTATTAACATGATACAAATTAATAAAGGGCTTTGTTGCTTACTTGATCTTGTCCAAACAGATTGTTCATGCTGGATGGATATAAACTTGGAGTTGCAATTACAAGTGTTTAACCTGCAAAGCAACACTTACGCCAAGTCAAATTTGGTATACTGCAGATATAAGGAAGAAACACCTTGTACATTAGTGCCTTTTAACATGTAATGGCGAACTGAAGCAATACTACGAAGTTTTGTCATTGATTAATTTTTATATACATGCAACATGTCAGTCCCGAGTCTTCGCATTCTTATTCTGTCCTATACCGGCTAAACAAAAAACTGGCATATATACAGATAACCTGCACTGATGCCTCTTAATAAAAAGGATGAGCTTGTCAAATAAACTTGAGTTTCGTGTAAGATATATCAAATATTTAGTCAACAATAAAAAACTACACTGGTAGAATAATCTTGGTTGCCCTGAATCCTTATAGCTTTTTCAGTTTTTTGTTTACTACACTTGACTCTCACATCATTAACTGACAACCATTCTAAATTTGAATCAAACTCTCTCCAAAGATGAATTAGGGGTCTCCTACTATTTCTTCTTAATTTGGCACATACAGATGGCCATACAAAAGTTTTTGACAATAAGAGAATACATGTAACATGTTCAAGTTCTTTCTCTTCAGAATATACAATCTTTCCGTCTAATTTGAACTCCATTTTAGTTGTCTTCTTCTAAAACTTTAGTTGAGACAGCTTCATTAAAATGAATCAACATGGTATTATAACTCATGTCAGGCATAATTTTGACATTTCATTTTGCTTGGGGCGACGGACATTGGCAACAGTGAGAGACACTGCCTCATAGGATGCGAGGAAAGAAAATACTAGCTGTAGGGAGAAGTGTTTGGTGATAGCATCAGGACGTTAATCGACAAGAGCACACGCTTGGTGATATGCATCATTTAGGAAAATTGTTGAAATTTAAGAAACATAGCTAAGGCCTCCTTTATTAACATTTTTGGAACAAAACCAGACCTCAACTAATTAAGGTTTAAATGGTTATACGTGGTTGGAACAAGAGTGGCTTCTTGGTGAACACTGTCACAGAAAAGAGATTTGGATCCCATAAGGATCATACCAAAATTTTTGGCCATTCACTTTACCAACCTAGTCTCTTTCTGGGAGGGGAGTAATGTTACACCTACTCGCATTTGTGAATAACATAAAATGCTAACACTTGCCTGAAGTTGACAACCTCATTATTTCGATACAGATATTCCCCTTCTTTCCATTCCCTTTAATGCTTTTTCACGGCAATGCTTTCATTTATACCTCAAGGAATGATATCCAACAAGAACAGCATACGCATCGTCCCATCCACGCCGAGTCAAGACGTTACCCCGTAATTCATTTCCTTCCAAATCATGTAAATTATTGCATTACAATTACGAACTTCGACCATTTTAATACTATCGCAAGAATACAAAGCTATGTATATAGTCACTACGTATACGTATTACGTGCCTAAAACTTGTATTGCTAGAATGCTAGTATATGCATGAACGCTACAGAAGAAAAGGGATATTGTTAAAGATGTGTTAGATCAAGAAGGATAACAAGTGACAATAACAACAACACACAATTCAGATAATATTCAAAAACATACTGTAATGCTAATTTAAATTCCAAACCGAATATATCCAATAAATAAAAACTCACTTTGATTGTCGATTTTCCTCCCTAATGTGACCAGAAGATGACCTGCTAAATAAAATAAATTATGCAAAGAAAAAAACTAATAATAATAGCGTGTCACCCATTAATAGAAATTATCAAGGTACATAAAAAAGCATTACGAGTAAAATAAGTTCGAAATGAGGAAACGAATCAAATCTCTTATATAATACGGAGTACACGAGAAAAAAAATTGAAAATGATTGCTTCACATTAACCAGCAGTAGCTCAGGCCCTTCTATTGCTTAATTAAAATGGCCAACGCTTATTAAAATTTCGATAAATTTAATAAATATTCTTAAACTTTGTATCTTCTAAACTTTATCTTTTGTTAAAACCTCATTTATGTTGTTGCTATTTATTATTATATTATATATTAAATAAATTTATATACACAGAGTTATAAATATCAAAATGAAAGTACAAGTAAATGTGATATATAAATAAATACACAAGATTGTACATGTACGAACTACTCATGTTATTCCTCAAAATTAAGTAACAATGTCTCAAAAAGGCTTTTTATTTTTTTTTTAGTTACTCACATTATTTTTCTTTAAATGTTTAACTCGCGTAAAAACACGAGTTATTGAGATAAATTAAATTAATTTTTATACTAAAAGCTCATGTACGCACGCATGGGTGGAAATAAAGAGGGGCACAAAGGGCAGGTGCCCTCTAACGAAAAATTTTGTAGTGTAAATTTTTAAAAGTATTTGGCTTTTTTTCTTAATTTGTCCATTGTAAGCAACAATTTATAGTCTAGTATCTAAAATTTATCAAAATGTGTCATATTAACCAAAAATTTCTGGCTCCGCCTCTATACGCACGACACACATACATATGCACATTGTATGTCCAAACTCCGCTAAAACGACAAATGTTAAAGTCACATGCGCGCGTGTACGTCTAAAACTATTAAAAAAGTAGGGAATCAAATATGGTAAAAGACACAATATCGTATGATTCGTATCAATTGCCCAACAAAAGAATCATAAAACGGATTTTCTTTTTATTTTTTATTTTATAAAACGAAAGAACGTAAAATGTTTATATTACCAGTTTTTATCAAAATATTTGAGTTATTGACGAGCAACTACCCATGGCACATATGTTCGTGATCTTTTTTTTGTTAAAACCTGTGGGTATAGCATTTCTTCTGGATTTAAGATCATCTGAGGACCAAACTTTTTTTACATACCAAACCTTTCATCTTTACTTAATCTAATGGATGAGATTAATTCAACAATTTAAAAAACCCACTTTCATCATTTTTTTTTTTCAAATATTAATATCTTTCAAACCGTTAATCGTTAAGCGAAAAAAAATATACCGTTACGATGAGCATTTAGTTATCTTTCTATAGATATGCACTATGTTATATTTCGACAAAAAAAAAAATCGTTTTTTTCACGGTTTTTTCGTTGCCAAAAAAATCACATGTGATATTACGCTAATATCACATGTGATGTTACATATCACATTTGATATATCACATGTGATTTTACGCTAATATCACATGTGATATTACATATCACATTTGATATATCACATGTGATTTTTTCGGCAATGAAAAAAAACGAAAATTTTTTTTTTGTCGAAAGTATATCATAATGCCCGTCTATAGAAAGATAATTAAATGCTCGTCGCGATGGTGTAATTATTTTCACTTAACGATTAACGGTTTAAGAGATATTTAAATTATAAAAAGTAGGTAAAATATTAAAATGTTTTTAATCTCAACCATTGATTTCTTTTTATAGATGAATGGTGGGGATGAGTCCCTTGGTATGTAAGAAAAGTTTGGTATGTAAAATACCATGTGTCAAAAAGAATTTAGAGAACAACTCATAAATGAACAAATTCAATATATAATGGCAAATCATCACGCTATAAACTAGGGCTAAGCAAAACCGCCCGTCACCCGACGCCCGATTCTGATACCGACAAACCGATCCCGACCGATTCCGACCGACTGCTACTCGGGTCGGGACACGGTTCGAGTTTTCTGTAATCTCGGGACTCGGGTGGGACGGGACGAGCCAAAAATCGAGAAAAGACAAGCAGATTCCGACCGATACCGACAAACCGATTCCGACCGATACCGAAACCGACTATACCGAACACTTTCGGGTCGGGACTCAATTTAGGATTCCGGCCACTATCGGGATCGGGCTTTTTCGGGACGGGTCGGGTTCCGGCCCGATGCACACCCCTACTATAAACCTACTAAATTTATATTAAAAAAATATAGTAAAAAATAATAAAAAATAAAGAACAAAAAAATCAGCATGTAACGTGTATAACTTATTAAATTAAATTATATGGAGTAGTTTTTAATGATGTTTTGGCCGGTCCTCTAATTGTGGAGGCTCTTAAACAATGATAGGATTTGTAAGCTTAAAAGAGATGAATATAGTGGTTCCTTTCGCGGGTCTCTCCCATTGGTTCCGGTTTCGAGGCCTGCCTGTTTATATGGTTTTACTTGGTGATCGGATTTCAAGTGTTATGCCATTCTAAAAATAAAAATAAAAATAAAATAAGATGAATTAAGTATTTTATTCTTTGTACAGAGATTTCAAATGGAAAAAATTAGCTAATAGCAACTACTTTTAGATTAATTAAATCGTTGTCATATCTTTCGTTACGTACTACGTATTATACTTAACCCGTAAAAGTTTACAATTTAGGGGCAGTTTGTTTCGTGAGTTTTGTAAAAAAGGTTTAGGATCAAACTCAAATCATTTGTTTGGTTAGTATATTTGGGTTTTACTGTTGGGACTGATGCCCTCAAAAAAAGGGATACACAAATCCCTCCTAGCAAGCCTGCTTTTCTCTCTCCTAAATTGTTGGGTTTCTGACGCACCCACTATCTATTTGTCTTATGCTCATACTAGTTTATTAACCCGTGAAATTCACGGGAGTAAATTTAAAACCGTTTAATAGTGTTTATATAAGAGATCAATTTGTAATATTATGTGGAATGACTACAACAATGAGTTGGAAAAAAAAACACACCATGCGTATCTGTATACTCGAAATTGTTTATATTTTCTGAGTTAGAAAAAAAATGTATAATGTTCGAAAACAATAACCAATCAACTAAATTGGTTCACGGTGGTTTTTATGTTCATATGAACATATTCAAGCGATATATCAAAAAATATAACATATTTGAGGATATGTATAAAAAACCATTGGTAAAAAAACCATGCACGTTAAAGTGACGTAAGGATGTAAAGTACTACCTCAAAGAGCTACAACTGTGATCAGCGTTTTAAAACCGGTTGAAAATGTTGAACCGTGAACCGGTTTGGTGACCGAAAGCCGGTTTTGAGCGAAAAACCCGGTTGAACTGTCGGTTAAACCGGTTGAACCGTGACCCGGTGGCTCGACAGAACATTTATTGTGATTATGTATACTTGCAAAGTAAAGATATAATCAAAACTTTATCCACGAATAACAAAGTTACAAAAATGATAATTATAACAACTCTTTAATGTGAACTTTTGAACAAAATATCAAAAAGCTTACGGAGCTTGCTTCTCAATCGCTAAAATATTTACCGTATAGATACATATACATTTCACAATACACCATATAAATGCCGTATTTTCTTTTTTAGACAAATCATAAATACAATCGATAACATCATAATTGTGTAGGTGCATTGCAAGATATGCTCATTAGCTGCCTTATCATCCAAAATCATTTTTGCAAGCCATGTAACAAAAAACCACTTCATAAGGTCAAAACCACATAAATACATAAATAATGCCTAACCGTTTTAAATCGAAATAGTTAGACCTGCTTCTTAGATCATTGATTCGAAGCTAAATTCACACTTGGACTTACCTTGAAAGACTTTTGTACTTTTTTCTCACTTCAAAAGCTTCATATACCACTAATTTTTCTTCACTTCATTTGCATAATATCCTGAAACAAACTGTTAAAGTAGAATGGGTTGGAAAACCTTATTCAATAAAGAGATAAGTTTATAGATTTGGACCCATTTTCCAATCTTAAAGCTTAGAAAAATTAATAGCTTTAGAGCCATTAATCTTTAGCTTGTTCATATCTCGATTTGAAAGATTAGTTTTATTATCCTAATAAAGAGAACGTAAAATCAAATTAGTATGTCACTTTCTAGTTTAATATAGTTACAGACATGCATATTAATGTTACAACATATTTCCTTATAATGGGTTGAGTCAGTACTCAATAGTATATCACATTCTTACAGTTAGCACATTTGGACCACTGTGTCAATTCATTGATCTTTCAACTAAAATATCTAACCTGATGCAACTTAATAAGTATATTAACTCCAGGAAGATCAGATAGTCCTTTCCGTTTGTTTACTGTTATATCAGTAGACCGGGTGACTGAACATAGCTTAGCAAGATGGTCCACGAGCCATGAAAACGCGAACCATACTACACAGACGTTATCCAAAGCCAAATCGCATACATGATACATGTTGGGATGTAAGATCCTCAATGTTAGAAATAAACCAAGAGTCGATAGCCAGAGAACAATCAGTAACCTGCAAGTCACCAAAGTTACCAATTAAAAACAAAAATCTAAAACTCAGAAATATCGATGTGCTAAATTAATGGTAAGCATGTTTTACAACGGGTCAAAATGGATAATTTTTATATTAGTTGTGGAGTTGGGTTGTAGCAGAACACAGAACTTTGAGAACACTGATGTCAAGTTGGGTTGTAAACATAACTTTTCTATTACTATCACTAATCAGTGTGCATTGCTATTCTATAAATATGGCCAAAACATGTGAGAATCACAAGCAAATCACCCAACCTTTGCATTGCTATGTTAAATTTGTTATGACAAATGATGTCATAGATGTGATATGAAACAAAAATAAGGGCCTTAACCGCAAAGCATGCTCATTAATCCAAGCAAAATAGGCTAAATAGCTTTCGAACATCAGCTTACAAAATGGATTATTTTGCAAAACGCATTGCTATTACACAAATTTTGCCAAAACCAGATGCCAACAATTGCAAATGATACCGCTGATTAAAGTTCATGTAATCTAATAACTCAATCAATTGAGATGAACTTCACCCTCTAATGAGGAATTCAAGGCATATTGCCTTGACACTAACATCAGAGTTATAGTCCATAATAACATAGTTGGCATACCTAAGTAGGATGCTGAATTGGACCATAACCAGCATTAGTGACCAAAATGTATGCAATCATGGCTGGAAGATCACTTTTGAAAATGTCTGAATAACCTTCAACTGTTCCTATTGTATCTGCAAATCAATATCAAATCACAAGGACTAATAACTTAATTGAGTTTATTTGGGTTACCAAAGGGTCAAGTAATAAAAATTAGCTAAAAATAAAACAGGTCACAAGTCATGCTAATACTTCTATGTTTTATGCGTATTCCTAATGAATCTTCAAAAATTGATCCATTTCAAGACAAACCTGTTTTGACTGATTGTGTTTTATCGTAAACGTCAAATACAGAAAATAAGCTATATAGGAAATAGGTGAACGGGCTTATATTCGTGAAAGTCTATCTTTTATGATTAAAACCTTTCAATTGTTTTATTTTACTATAATTGACAAAGTTTGTAATATTATAACTTTCATAGTAAACATTTAGCGCGCTCATTTCTCATGGAAAATTGGATACAATCTAATGATTGGTCAAAAATTTTGGGCTTGTCAGTTATCAACCCAACCTGACCCATTTCGACCCGTACTAATATTGGCATGTTTAACCCAAAACCATGTTAACCCGTTACACAACCCACCCATATTCCACCTGTAATGGGATCATGTTATTTTACCTTCGAGTGTCTCTCTTCTTGTAGCAGATGAGGATAGCCTTTCAAAAGAGAATGAGCCAATTATCTTTCAAAAAGCAAATTTTGATCATTCTTAGGAATACATTAATTATTCAAAATTTTGATCAAAACTTATTTTAGGATACTGTAAGCATTAGAGACGCATTTTTGTCAACTTTGGAACTGTTCGACTCGTTTCTTTTATTTTGAACCTTTATAAGTAAATGGACAGAAATCGTCAAACCGCCACCATAGAAAGTGTAAAATTTCATACAACTAAATCTTATGAGTGTTAAACTACTTCCTTCATCAGCTAGAAATGCAACCTTTTCATTGTTATAAAATGCCCAATATAGATTAAAGCACTTTTTTTGCTAAATTTTGAGAGCCAAATAAGTATGTCTTTTGGTGTTTGACTAATATTTTATGAGGAGTCAACACATAATAACTTTTGAATGAAAGAGTGACACAATTCATACTTTCTAATATCATATTACATCTTCTAAACATTATTTGCAAGGCTTATTTACTTAATACTTGTTGATATGAATCGAGAGAATTGTAAAATGGAAAATCTTACCTTGTCTAGCTCTTTCTGATAAAGACCTCTTAGTTGTCCCAATGATGACAGCATTGTTGCTTCCAAGCTAGTGTTATGTGTTCAGCAGTTGGTGATTCAGCTTTCTGTAGCGTAGTGAATAGTTAAAATTTATGATACGGAATGTATAGAAACAAAATAGGAAACAAAGTATGAAAAAACGGAGTACGGTAGAGGCTTTGAAATTTGACTTTGTAGCTAAATTTACGAAACATTTGGAGGAAGTTAAGTAAATCAATTTTTAATTAAATGTGCTAACGGGCAAAATGACTAAAGTAGTTACTCTAAAATTGCATCAACATTTTTTAGTAGGGACATAATTGAATCAACACTTTCTAATACTAATCAGCCCATTAAATAAATTTTAACAGTAACCTATTAACATAAATACATATACTACTAATAAGTAAATAAATTTTAACAGTAACCTATTAACATAAATACATATACTACTAATAATTTTAACCCTAATCGATCCAATAAATCAGTTGTAAGCCTAACCTATTATAAAAGTTACAAAACGTAAATTGTTGTAAATCAAACCATAATCATCTCGCTAAAACAAATTAGAACTCTAACGTATTAACAAAACAGAAACTGCAACAAATATTTCATATTAAGTAAAATTAACCTGCATTCTTGTAACGACTAAGAATAGAAGCAAAAATCACAACTTTTCGAGACAGCGATCTATTCATCCGATTATTAACCGACGGCAGAGCCTCATCCTCGCCACCAGCCACTGTGTATGATCAAACTCTTGATTCGGAGCCTTAAACGACCTCAAAAGCGAAAAATTATATAAACATAAAATACTTAATAAGCAAAGCATTTTATCTATTACAAAGTAAGCAAACTTGTAAGATTGGCAAGCATTAGTATCACCCATTTTAGAACTGGAACCTTTAGCCTGCTATTTAGCACTACTACTGTCATCAGATCAAGCATATCGAACTCCTAACTATTTGTGAGCATATCCAAAAATGGCAACCTGAAAATCTGTTAAAGCAGCAAAACAAACTGAATCAATTCACCTCCATCTTGTTCCTTCAAGAATGATGAAAGAAAGACTTTATAGAAAATATGTTTTATATACATTGAAATTAAGTGGGAATTCTTACCATTGCAAATTAACAATGAGATAATTATACGAAATGTTTAACCGTTTAAAAAAGTGTAAAATACTTTTTTAATAGATGCTTTCTCGGAATAAAATCAAACACTTAGTTCCAAATAAGTAACCAAACACGCCAACTAATATACTGATTCAAGTTTAAAAAGTGCCAAGTGAAACATAGCCTTAAAACCTGTAAGAACTACGCGAAAGCAATCTGTTTCTCCACTGATGCATCCATTATACTATGAGTAAGTTTAAACTCTAACAAATAAAATCGTCAAATAATCAGTATTGTGTTTATTGACCATTTATTTGTATGCTTGTCATAGTTACAAACAGTATATATATACATGTACTCATGCCACAAACTTCAGTTTTATGCATATGCCTTTTAGTAAAGATAAAATATATTGGTTTATGTACTAAGAGCAGGGAGAAATACGTGATCAAGCATTAATTTTAGAACTTGATTTAAGAGATTATGGAACAACCAATACAAACTCTTGCACCATCACAATTGAGCACAACTTTTTCAATGATAGGGTTCATGTTCATATACCAATAAAAGCCCCTGTTTCTATCATTCATATTCACCACAATTGCAACAAACATCAATATATTCTAATAAAAAAGATTACCTCACTCAATAAACTGAGATTAACCGGTTCATAGGACTGAGATTTTTGATTCGCCGAATCTCAACCCTTGTTCATAAACCTTTCATCAAACAGTCTACTAAAGTTGCAACACATGTTTGTATCATATTATAATCATCTTCTACTCCTACAATTTAGAGAATAGATTGATAATTGGCTATATGTTCATTATAGTCAATTGTGAAAGTGAAAATATTGAGATAGTTTAAGAAAAACAATGAGATTCAGTGCATTTGAAATATGAATTGCCAACAAAATAGTAAAACTTATGTTATCAGTTAAAAACATTCCTTAGTTATCAAGTCAATTCAAATAAAAAACTTATTGAGTAAGCTAACCAAATTCTTTTGACATTATTTTCATTTGGTAATTGTACCGAACACTTGGTGTTCATCATGTAACCGAAGACAATATTCACATTATATGAATATCGAATGGTACAAAACATATGATAAAAATCAAGGTTTTACCTTTATCTCGTCAAGGAAGTTTGTTCATTGTTTTTAACTAACCGATAAGACCTAAAATGAAAACGAATCGGACAAATCACTGAAGATTCAAATGAATTAATTTTTCNTTTTCAATGATAGGGTCCATGTTCATATACCAATAAAAGCCCCTGTTTCTATCATTCATATTCACCACAATAGCAACAAACATCAATATATTCTAATAAAGGAGATTACCTCACTCAATAAACTGAGATTAACCGGTTCATAGGACTGAGATTTTTGATTCGCCGAATCTCAACCCTTGTTCATAAACCTTTCATCAAACAGTCTACTAAAGTTGCAACACATGTTTGTATCATATTATAATCATCTTCTACTCCTACAATTTAGAGAATAGATTGATAATTGGCTATATGTTCATTATAGTCAATTGTGAAAGTGAAAATATTGAGATAGTTTAAGAAAAACAATGAGATTCAGTGCATTTGAAATATGAATTCCCAACAAAATAGTAAAACTTATGTTATCAGTTAAAAACATTCCTTAGTTATCAAGTCAATTCAAATAAAAAACTTATTGAGTAAGCTAACCAAATTCTTTTGACATTATTTTCATTTGGTAATTGTACCGAACACTTGGTGTTCATCATGTAACCGAAGACAATATTCACATTATATGAATATCGAATGGTACAAAACATATGATAAAAATCAAGGTTTTACCTTTATCTCGTCAAGGAAGTTTGTTCATTGTTTTTAACTAACCGATAAGACCTAAAATGAAAACGAAGCAGACAAATCACTGAAGATTCAAATGAATTAATTTTTCAAAACAAAACCAAATACATAACAAAGTAGATGATGATAATGATTACAATAATAATTCAGTATAAGAACACAAAATAATGGATTTAAGAAAATGAGGAATCTACCTTTTGAAGAATTTATTCTCAGCTTTACTGTGCTCTTTCAAATCAACAATTTTGTGACATGGAACATTTCACAAATTCAAATATATGGTGTTTTGCGAATATTATAAACTGGCAAAAAAATCCTCAATATCACAATTGAAATCGACGTCATCAAGATTAAAAAACAATAAAAATGACTCGGAATTGCTTATTGATGGAGAGAATGAGAATGAGTTTGCTAATTAGGTACTTGCTCTTTTGAATATAATCCGGATGAAGCTTTAACAAATTCATTTTTTAAAGGACCGAATATAGTGGTGCTTCCTTTATAAGCTTTAATAAATTCAAAAAAGTAACTGGCTTTTTTAATTTCTTTAATTCAATACCGAAAATAATGTTATTTTTAAATTGTTATAGCAAAATGACTATTTTAGATACCCTAGAAATTCAGCATTCATTTTTTAAAGAGTCAGAATTGTCTTTTTTGTACCTTACTTTATTAGAAGATATAAATAGATTTAATTCTAATATGTATAAACTAATATATTTTGAGGTGGACCCATTTATAAACTAATCTATTTTAATATTTTATAATTATAAATCAAAATCCTACTTTCTATCCCACCATCAAAACAAACAACTTTTAACACATTCAGTTATTTTTTCTCTCTTACATCAAATCCAAATCCAAATCCTAATCCAAATCCTAAACCCGTCTACAAACCAAACGGGCCCTTACTTTTAGTTACTGTTCAGGAATTTGAAGACGGACGATAGCTTAATCTGAAAACAAAATATAGTCTCATAGATACTAGGAGCAATGTTCAATGTAGATCACTACAAATTGTAAGGGCATGAATCCGATGTCAACAATTAGATGGGTAGCTTTATTGATTTAGGAAAACATATCTTTACGCATATCATCGTAGGGACGAGATGTGCTGGAATGTTTCATGTATATTTGTATCCATACTAATCTAATACACGGCCCACTTTAATATAGCAAATTAGCAACTCATCTTAGCCCAAAAACTATGCTTAGGGCAAGCAAATCAGTAACATAAGTTACAACTTAATTTAGCGTCACGTCACCTTTAACACTTTAACTTTAACTCACAAGAAAACACCCACAACAATAACTCAACCTTAACTCACTTTAACTTAACTTTTCATATATTTTCAATTTCAACCCTAAACTAAAACTAATACTTATTTTTTTAAAAACCATAACATTAATTCTTAAAATATATTCTATTACGAAAAGAAAAAAAAAAACAATACATTACGAAACTAAAAATACAATACGAAATAAAAAAAAAATACATTACGAAATAAAAATAAAAAACATTACGAAATAAAAAGACATAAAAAAAAACATTACAGCACAACACATTTATTCATTTCGTACGCTTTGGCAACCCGTATTTTTCAATGATACGGTCCTTTTCCATATTCACCAGCTTCACGTAGTAAGGATCTTTGCCGGTAGTGTCGACCAACAAAAATTCAAAGTCCATCGCCCGTATTGCTGAGTAGTCCATCGCCCGTATTGCTGAGTATTGGTTTTCAGCGGTTGCTTTGTAAGCCAAGGACGCATCTTCACGTTCAGCCCGATACTCCTCGCGCAAAGCCTCCCCGAATTGGGCCGACGAAACAGATCCTCCGGTACTCGTGCCCCCGGTGCTTGCCGTTGTCTCGGACTTTTGTTTCTTCGCAGCACGCTTTTTCCCATCGGGCGTGGTTGTGCATCGTGACCAAACAACGCCTCGTTTGCTTCGCTTGGGACATCACCGGTTAAATCAACCGTGTCCGGTGCGTCCCATTTCTTATGAGTATGCAAAATACCCCAAGCCTCCTCATTATTAAACGACGCGTTTTTGTTGTCGTTACGATACATTTCTTTGGCCCGTGTGAGGATATCCATGTCATTTTCCCCACTTTTTTGATCGCGTTCGGCA
>LBNU01005899.1:7759-25861 GCA_014162995.1 Artemisia annua | reverse complement strand
CAAGTATTATGTAATGTTATTTTAATTATTAATGAAATATTTATGTTTTTAGATAATTGTTTAATATAATTTATGAAAATAAAAAATAAATAAAAAAAAAGTTGGGAGGTATGAAAAAGGCATGGTTGCCACTAAAAAGGGGTTGGGAGGTATGAAAAAAGTATGAAATGGTTGGGATGAGGTGGAATGATATTATTGGTGGATTTGGGAGGTATGGTTTTTTTCGGAAGCATGACTGCCACCACCCTTAAACCCCAATTTATATATATTAGTCCCAGCGAAACTATAAATTAATAATTACTAAATATTATATATGTATATATGTGTGTGTGTGTGATACACTTCAAAATCCTAAGATTGTTTAGTAGAAAATGAATTTATAGTCACGTGTTTTTTTGTTGAACTTCAAATCTATATTGAGTTTATCTTATAATCTCTTTATTGTTCTAAAGAGTTGTTGCGGTGTCTTCTCGTATTGCAACAAAATTGTTAATTTTATTTTCATAACGTGTGAATGTGAATTCATAAAATGTTAACTTGAACTTGTTTTTTAAATTTATTTTTCGTCTCTAGTGAGTATACATTGTATATAGCTGGTGTATTAGACTTGAAAATTTAATGGCCATACGTAAAACCTCTTTAAATTAATAAATTATTAATTTATCGATATAATAATATATCGCTAAATTAATAAAATATCTCGGTCTCAACACTATTAATTTATAGAGGTTTTACTGTAATTTTGAATAAATTTTTCTCAAAAATCTTTTTAAATAATAAAAAAAACTATTGAAATGTAAAATATCAATTGTTGCCATTTTATAAGTGCAACTTTATTTAGTCAAAAGCGATTTATAATAATTTAACTAATGTTTTACAATTTATATCACAGTCGTTTCATGAGTATGTTAGTTTTTTTTTGAGACATTTTCGTCTATAATTTTTTGTTATTAATTTAAATAATTTGAGAAACTTGTCAATAACTAGTTATATCACAAATTTGTATATCCAAATTTGCGATGACGGTTTTATGTTATACCCGTTATGAATATGGATATCCAAAATTTCAGATAACAGTTTTATATATCTTAATATACAAATATTTATAATTTTAAAAAAAGATTTATGAGCTCTAAAACCGACATTTTATAAACCCTAACCTTTTAATAAATTCTAATTAAATTTTCGGATATCTAATACGAATATTTTTTAAATACCCAATCTAAATTAAGAAATCTTAAAAGGTAGGTTCTTTAAAGAGTTAGTATCAAACGGGCACCATAATAAGATGTTTTATGAATGTATCATACTCATGAAACACCTCTTTTATGTTTGACTCTAAGTAGAAAATTTATAAACATGCAGTTGAAGTTGGCAATTTTGACACATAATAAAAATGGATCGTTTTGGGTTAATAACCGGAATAAATGTAATTTAGGTTAAGGCATGCTTTTGAATTTTTAAAGCAACAAAATGGGTTCTATAGGGCCTACGGAACTACCGAGTTAAGTAAACATAATTATTGTTCATATATAAAAACAATACACTTATTTTGAAACAAAAATAAATAATAATGTGGATATTTTTTTTGGAATGGAAGGAGTAATAAAAAAATCAAATAAGGGAAGATTTAGTTTTTCAAAAACACAAATTACTTAGTTGGGTTTTCCTTTATTATATAGTAAAAGATTATTTTGACTCGCTAAAATGTAAAAGAACAATAAACAAAATAGACGGACTAAGGGTTTAATAAGTGGTGCAACTACCAGTTAACCAAATTTATGTGAATTATCATACCACTATAACATGTTTTCCTCCCAGTAATCTACTTATGATGTAACTTCACAAGTAATGATATAGCAGATGCTCTAAGTACATACACATAAAACATGGTTTAGATAAATTATGGTTTGGGTTAGATAAATTATGGTTTGGTTTCTCGGATCTATGACTCAAACTCGAAAAACATAGAGAATTACAGTTATAAACAAGTTATCTTTCCGTTTCACCGATCATTCAAGTTATGTTATGAGCAAATTTGATGTTTTTAACATTTTAACCAACCACAAATTTTGATAAAAAGCGTCTATGGTTCAACTACCGAGTTAAGTAAACAGATCATCTATGGTTCATGTAACAATTCGCATTTTCACGATTTTTATCCATTCCCGAATTTTTACTATTCATTTTTACTATTCACTTTCACTATTCATTTCCAAAATTTTTATTTCACATTCTTATAAGTTAAACTATTTTAATGATAATCCGATAGTTTGACACTCGTCGGATCATTTCTGCAAAAATCACGAAACCGTGTCCGAGAATTACTTTAAGGTTTAAACGTCATTCAGGCATCCCGATACGTCCCCACAACTTCACAAACAAGAGAAATATAAGTTTTTTTTACCTTCCGTGACATTCTCAAGAATTTTGGAATTTTACATTTTCCAAATTTGCGTTTTACGCGATTTACGCGTTTTAAACCTACGTTTCCAGCGTTAACAGTGTTTTCGCGACCTATTAAACTTATCACTCATTTTTTTATAATAAAATAATGAGTATATTGACAAGTTAAATCATTCCTACAAGTTTCATATTTTACGATACCCGGTTTTACGTTTCGTGACTTAACAACTTACAATTAGCAATTACCGGGACATAACTGACTCCGTAAAAGCAAGATATTATCAAAACTCATATCTAGTCATCCATGATAGACCTTGAACGAAATTTTATGCTAAGTTACAAGTCTTTGTGGCTTGATCTAAAGCCTTGATCTCTAAGATGGTAACAAGTATACTTGAAGTTGCAAAATTGAAAACTACTAACTAAAATATCCTAAAGATGTAACCTCCTTAAGGCACCTTCCTAAATACCTTCCTAACCTCCTCAGGAGACTATATAAACCCCTTGCCCTCTCCTCTTCTTGCTGTCCCATATCATCACACACAAACACTCTCATAATCTTTATTCCTACTTTAAGTTTCACATAAGTTTCAAGCTACAAAGTAACTACATCAAATCCTTAGCAAGTTTAGGTGATTCTCTTGAGTTTAAATCCACTCAAGTCACCTAAAATCTCATCACCAATCCTTCAAGAATACAAGAGTGTAGAAGGGTTGCTAAAGTGTGGAAAGCTTGTTCAATCAAAGTCCTATCCTTATTGTTAATTTCCTTTCATTAGAAAGCCAAAAGTTGTAAGAGACCCTAATACACTTTCTTGCTCAATATCATTTTCATGCTTATTATGTTTCATTCATTCTATATATGGTCTTCGTGTTATGTTCATGATGTAAAAACTCTTAAAACAAGTTATGGAAACTATATGTTAACCTATGTTAAGTAAACAAGAAAACTAGTGACTTATATTGAGAAATACGACCAAAATGGTATAAATATGATATTGGACAATTACATACTGTGGTAGAGGACTTAAAAAGGAAAACATAACAATTTGAATCACCCAAAACGAGCATAAAAGTCAAAAGATATTGCTAAAAGAAGTTACCAAAACTTTGCGGCAAAACTGTCCCAAAGTTTCTGTGACAGAACCTAAAACACGCAAAAAGAGGCCCTTCTGCTCCGTTTCATCAAAAAAGTTAAAACACGAAAGTTGTCCGGAACAATGTTTTCTTCAAAAACTCAGGAGCACGAGTGCAGAAAACGCATAATGAATACTATTTTTCTTCAAATTCTTAACAACCCCTTTTTAATACCTAAAGGACCATGTATTGGTTATGGCTAAGTAAAACCAAGAGGTCTAATGACCTTAAAGCCGAGACCACAGCCATGGCTAAGGGCAAGGATGAGTCTCAAGACCATGGTAGTCATGACCAAAGTCACGGAAAAGTCACGGCAAAGCCACGGCTAAGACTTTATGGCTTTCTAAGTCGAAAACATGAACTAAAGTGTTAGTCGTAACATAATCAACCAATTTGGATCTACTCCATCAAATGACCATAAGACTTTGCAAGTAATATCACATCCGTACTAGACTTAAGAAACTTATAAAGATAACAATCTTCATTCAAAATAAACTTTCCTAAGTTTATTCAACTATTCGGACATGTAACTTTCAAAGATATATTTTCTATCAAATACTACAACACTAGGGAACTTCATGTGAGGGGTTTCATTTGGGTAAACGGATCGACGAGTTGCTGGATTTACGAATTAAAGTGTCCTAGCTCCTCGAACGTTTACTACATGACCTCTGAATTATGATGGCCCGAACGGTAGTACGATATAAACTAAACATGTTTCATAAACCGTTCTTATAACGACATACACAACCTATCAAATTACTACATCATGAACAATATAGGGACATATATAGGCACGTTTATGTTTTCTTAGACATTATTCCAATCCTAAGTTGCAACAATTATTCTAGGTTGCTCGTAGAAGTTCTCACGGCATATCCATCATTCTCATTATATATCATCCAACTCACGGTGAGTTCATAGCCCCACTTTCTATTACTTAACTGTTTTACAAACTCTTGGGAGGAATACATGCTATTTTAACCAAACACAGTGCTTTGAAATTATATGCTATCCGATTGTGTAATTGTCACTAAGTACCATCCTTGCCAATCCAATACCCCTTATCATGAACCATTTAATCACTATTAGTAGTGAGCGCGAATATTGTGAATAGGCCTATTGGGATTGACGAATCCCATTTGTGTTAAACATCTACAAGTTCAAACAAATGCACTAATATTTAAGACTTAGGTATGACGGCAAAGTACCTACCGGGGTAACTCCACCGATTGATATTGGTACCCGTTAACGTATTGGTTGCATGAGCTTAGTGAATAATAATAACTGTTTTGTTTTCCAACCATGAGTATGAGTCTAATTAACTCACACTACCAACATATTGTGTTCAACCATTTAATAAACTCTATGAATTTCACTCAACCTTTGTGTTGACAGTTTAAGCATGTATTTCAGGTCCATGATGTTAGAGGCTGGCACGGAGAAGCACGGATATTCAAGAGGGCTATAAATTTTATTATCATTCGAAAACTCATTTAATGTAAATTGNCTTTCCCATATCATCACACACAAACACTCTCATAATCTTTATTCCTACTTCAAGTTTCACATAAGTTTCAAGCTACAAAGTAACTACATCAAATCTTAGCAAGTTTAGGTGATTCTCTTGAGGTTAAATCCACTCAAGTCACCTAAAACCTCATCACCAATCCTTCAAGAATACAAGAGTGTAGAAGGGTTGCTAAAGTGTGGAAAGCTTGTTCAATCAAAGTCCTATCCTTATTGTTAATTTCCTTTCATTAGAAAGCCAAAAGTTGTAAGAGACCCTAATACACTTTCTTGCTCAATATCATTTTCATGCTTATTATGTTTCATTCATTCTATATATGGTCTTTGTGTTATGTTCATGATGTAAAAACTCTTAAAACAAGTTATGGAAACTATATGTTAACCTATGTTAAGTAAACAAGAAAACTAGTGACTTATATTGAGAAATACGACCAAAATGGTATAAATATGATATTGTACAATTACATATTGTGGTAGAGGACTTAAAAAGGAAAACATAACAATTTGAATCACCCAAAACGAGCATACAAGTCAAAAGATATGGCTAAAAGAAGTTACCAAAACTTTGCGGCAAAACTGTCCCAAAGTTTCTGTGACAGAACCTAAAACACGTAAAAAGAGGCCCTTCTGCTCCGTTTCATCAAAAAGTTAAAACACGAAAGTTGTCCGGAACAATGTTTTCTTCAAAGACTCAGTGCACGAGTCCAGAAAACGCATAATGAATACTATTTTTCTTCAAATTCTTAACAGCCCCTTTTTAATACCTAAAGGACCATGTATTGGTTATGGCTAAGTAAAACCAATAGGTCTAATGACCTTAAAGCCGAGACCACGGCCATGGCTAAGGCCAAGGATGAGTCTCAAGACCATGGTAGTCATGACCAAAGTCACAGAAAAGTCACGGCAAAGCCACGGCTAAGACTTTATGGCTTTCTAAGTCGAAAACATGAACTAAAGTGTTAGTCGTAACATAATCAACCAATTTGGATCTACTCCATCAAATGACCATAAGACGTTGCAAGTAATATCACATCCGTACTAGACTTAAGAAACTTATAAAGATAACAATCTTCATTCAAAATAATCTTTCCTAAGTTTATTCAACTATTTGGATATGTAACTTTCAAAGATATATTTTCTATCAAATACTACAACACTAGGGAACTTCATGTGAGGGGTTTCATTTGGGTAAACGGATCGACGAGTTGCTGGATTTACGAATTAAAGTGTCCTAGCTCCTCGAACGTTTACTACATGACCTCTGAATTATGATGGCCCGAACAGTAGTGCGATATAAACTAAACATGTTTCATAAACCGTTCTTATAACGACATACACAACCTATCAAATTACTACATCATGAACAATATAGGGACATATATAGGCACGTTTATGTTTTCTTAGACATTATTCCAATCCTAAGTTGCAACAATTATTCTAGGTTGCTCGTAGAAGTTCTCACGGCATATCCATCATTCTCATTATACATCATCCAACTCACGGTGAGTTCATAGCCTCACTTTCTATTACTTAACTGTTTTACAAACTCTTGGGGGGAATACATGCTATTTTAACCAAACACAGTGCTTTGAAATTATATGCTATCCGATTGTGTTATTGTCACTAAGTACCATCCTTGCCAATCCAAGACCCCTTATCATGAACCATTTAATCACTATTAGTAGTGAGCGCGAATATTGTGAATAGGCCTATTGGGATTGACGAATCCCATTTGTGTTGAACATCTACAAGTTCAAACAAATGTACTAATATTTAAGACTTAGGTATGATGACAAAGTACCTACCGGGGTAACTCCACTGATTGATATTGGTACCCGTTAACGTATTGGTTGCATGAGCTTAGTGAATAATAATAACTGTTTTGTTTTCCAACCATGAGTATGAGTCTAATTAACTCACACTACCAACATATTGTGTTCAACCATTTAATAAACTCTATTAATTTCACTCAACCTTTGTGTTGACAGTTTAAGCATGTATTTCAGGTCCATGATGTTAGAGGCTGGCACGGAGAAGCACGGATATTCAAGAGGGCTATAAATTTTATTATCATTCGAAAACTCATTTAATGTAAATTATAAACATGGAACCATCTGGGACCTCATTTTGTAAACTCTGATATTTATATAATTTGAATGATAAATCTTTTAAAATGACTCAATTAGAGCTCGCTTTCTATTGTTATAACTGTTATGCCGTGAAGTAACACCAGTTTGAATTCTGCTGCGTATCACGAAATTGAGGGTGTTACAGTTCAAGGGTCTACGAAACTATCACTGTCGTTATCCCCCAAAGATTCCCATAGAATAGCCGCTGACCACCGGGGTCTCAATACTTAGGTCGACCACAAAGATAAAAACAAAGGTTTCAACATAAAATCTTGAAAATTGTTTTGTAAAATTGTGTGAAGTATTTTACAATAACACATAAATGAGGTTTTAATTAACCAACCCCTCATTTGTCATGCTTAGGCAGATTAACCACAATATTTACTATCAACTATGTACCAGTTTATACAAATCACTAGCCACATGCGAAAATGAAATAACCTGTTTATAGAAGCTCTTGAGGTTTTAATTAAAAAAACTCTAACAATAAAATTCACACCACACACAAACAAAAACCCTAACCTTAAAAATCCCTAGATAACTAGTAAAATACAAAGCAAACAATTAAATAGATAAACAAAACAATTAAATAATCCTCAAACAATTGAACAAACCCTAACAATAAATCGAGAATAGATAACTTAACCTAGCAAACATAATTTTTATAACGTTAGATCGGGAATAAATTAAAACCCAGGTCGTTTGTTATCGGTTGATTCAGATGTGATTGCTTTTGAATCTGTGAGTGTCTAATTGATAAAGTTAGGGTTTGGATCTGAGTGTGGTTTGGATCTGTTGTTGATCGGTGGTGGAGCTGTCGTTTGGATATGAGTTTGAATAGTGGTGGAAGTGTAGCTAAGTGTTTGAATGTGAAAGAGTAAAGAAATGAAGTGAAAGAGCAGTGTATAAGAATGTTTAAGAAGTTTTGTAAGTATTTTGTATTTTAAATGTATATAATATATTAAAAAATAAAGTGTATTTTATATTTAAAAAGTATGGCACAATAATCAAGATCATTAAAAAAATATAAAAGTGTACTTCTTACCTAATCAGTCGTCCAAGAATCAACATAAGTGGGACCTAGTCGCCCAAAAAATATGTACTATTATACTATTTTAAATTACTATACTTTTTCACAAAAAGACAATAAATAAGTCGCCCAAGAAAGTGGGCCACAGTCACACAAGAAAGTACATATGATACGAGCTTACACACTAGTACTAGGCTATGTACTTCACAAGTATTATTAGGGGGCACGTGTCAACAATCTATGATAGTCGCTCAAGATTTCGGGGGCGACCTTCGCCCATGGGGCCTTTAGAGAAATTGATTTTTTTTTGGATATATGAAATAAGTGATGATGTACATTTGGGGTAAATAAAGAATTACTTCAAGTATATAACCTTTGCTCACTTGATCTTTTGAACCAAAACATAATGGATATTATTATTGTTAAAGGATTGAGATTCCCTCATGTTCAAATGAACATGATATATCATGTTGGCCAATTAGAAACAAAGATTCATAAAATGAGGGTCCACTTTTTGATAAACATTAAGGACCCAAATTTTTTTACCCTCACAACATTCTCAACATGACTTCTCATGTTCATTTAGAACATGAGAGGATCTTAATCTATTGTTAAATACGAACCTTATTAGGTAACATTTATTTCTATAAATAACTACATTAAAGTTAACTTAGACAACTCATGTAATTAGGGGTGTCCGTAGGGTCGGGTTGACCCGACCCGAACCCGTAAGCCTTATCGGGTCGGGTTAAATCGGGTTGAAATAGCTTATCGGGTTAGTTTCACCCGAACCCGATAACCCGACAATATTATCGGGTCGGGTTCGGGTTAGAAAATTCTTGTTGTCGGGTTATCGGGTCAACCCGATAAGACCCGAAATTCAATATTTAATTTTTTTTTATGTTGATTTCCCATGTCGGAGACTAGTATTACTCGAAAAACTAATACTACTGGTACTTTAGCAATCAAGTACAAACTAGTATTTACCTATAAAACACTCCTCCGTATTTAATTAAGGAGTACTAGTTAACGGCAGTGTATAAAGAATAATATGACATGAGTATATGTTAGGCCCCAGTTATTTCGGTTTAATTTGTAAGACTCGCAACAATAAAATAGGTGATGCTAGTAGTTCCATTTAAAATGTTGGTTTACATCTTGGAATGTAGCCTACTGTATTTTTCTTTGTTTTCCTATATTAGTATTAGTTTGTTTCATTTCTCTTTATTAATAACATATTCATGTCCGAGTACTAATTATGACTTTGTTTTCATGCATATCAATTTGAAAAAGCTTGGTATTAACTAGTATTTGCTGCAAATCAACTACGATTTGCTCACCAAAGGCTTGAAGGATGACACACCTGCAAATCGTAATTTACAGTTTATCTAGACCTCCATTTCAAAGACAAAGGTGTTATCAGCCTTGCTGATTGTATATACCATGTAAACAGAAGTATAGAACTGAGCTTATTGACTAAAAGATATGCACAAACTGTAGAATGCACTTTTGTCAAATTTGGTAAGCCAACCCGATTAACCCGAGTCACCCGACCCGACAACACCCGACCCGATAGCAACCCGAACCCGATAACCCGACTCCTAATCGGGTCGGGTTGCGGGTTAGTTTTTTTCTAACCAAAACCCGACTCACCCGACCCGACAAGACCCGATATCCCGATAACCCGACCCGATAACACCCCTACATGTAATACACGAGTCTTAAACTACTTTAACTAATGTTTTACAAGTTATATCACACTCGTCTCATGGTTTTTCGAGACATTTTTTTTTTTTTTTTTTGAATTTAAATAATTTGAGGAACTTGTTAATAACTAGTTATATCACAAATTTGTATATCCGAATTTGCGATGACGGTTTTATGTTATACCCGTTATTGAACTTTTTGTCGAATAATAAGATTACATAACACGTATATAAAGATGACATGTTTTATGTATATGAATTTTAAAAAAAATAATAAAAAAAAAGGTTTACGTATTGATTGTAGTGTTAGTTAAATAAACATATGTTACGCGTGTCTCTTAGTTTTTGGATTTGGGTAATTACTTCCATCAAAACTAATATGTATATATTTTATAAGTTTTATGAATATTAGTTTTTTTTTGTTTGGGTTTTCATATAAAACCAAAAATTGAACCAAAACTTAGGTTTTTTAAAAACAAAAATCTCACCATCTGTTTTAAAATTGATTAAGTTATTTTGGGCGGTTTTTCGGTTTTTTGGTTTTGTTGCTCTCCCCTATGTTAAAGATAACTTTATTCTTGAAATTGTACAAACTTTCAATAAAATTTTAAACAAACTTGATATAAATGAAAATAAACACATATTTAAATGGCTCATGAGTTAGTTTAGGTAAATGGCTGGCTTATAAATAAAAGTTTTAATGGTTAGAAGTTATAAGAATACATAATCTCTTTTAATATGAAAGGGCAATTGTCAAATTTTGTTCTCTACATTTCAGTTGGAAGATAAATTAGTTTAACTCTATGGGAATATAGATAGGGGTCGACGTATAGACTTCAACTTTTTTTCTTTTTTTAATGCTCATGAATTATTAACACTTATTTTGTATCTTTTACTATGGCATGTTGGTTATTATTAGAGCATTGCAATAGCCAATAGGGTGTATGTATTCTCTTATTATTGAGTTATCTTGCGTTTGTGTTAATTTAGAAACGTTTCTTTTTCTTGAGTTGATAAGATGTGAAAAAGTTATTTCTGAATTTACATAACACAAACACCTCCTAAGATTGCGCGTAATGGTTAACAGATCGACCTCTCTCACGTCAGTGACACAACGAGTGGTGAAACGAACCATTACACACAGCCTAGAGCATTTGGACAAAAAATACTTGAAAAATTAGTTGGGGTGCTTGACACATTATTATCTAGTTAAACATCATTTCCTCTGAATTTTGAAAGCAGGATTCTACAATGAAATTTTGGCCTAGAGCCCCAATTCCATTCAACTAATTGTCTAATTACGTGGTGCTATTGGGCTGCTGTATTATTGGGCTTGAACCAAATTCACACAAACTATACAATAAACTTTCCAAGGTCCAAACACAAGAAAAGCACCTATGCTTGTTGATTTTGTATGTCGTATTTTTTCTGCTATGCAACAGAATTTAGTCAAATTACAAATTATTCATAAAAATAGACACTTTCCCCTGAAAAACTATACATATATTTGGTGCCATCTTATCAAATATTTCGTATATGATTTTAGCTAGCTTTCAATTCAAAATTATCAGTAGTGATATCAACAAAGTAGGTCCTTGTGTAACTTTAGGACGTATACACATCGTAGCATACATTAGTACTGCAAACTATAGAAACAAATTATATAAACTTCAACCGTGACGTTGTTCTTCTGGATTCACGACATCAGTTTTAATTGCGTGTGTCTGGTGAATATACCAATAAAAACGTTGTCCCTAATACACGAGATGTATGTAAAACTTCTTCACGTCAATACGTCATCTTGTCAACTTTTTTTTTTGAGAAAAGAAGTTTTAAAATGCGGTTGTAATCTCTTGATCTAATCTAAACTAACCAAGTCACCACACAAAACCTTGTAAAAGGTATATAACAAGATGCCGGTTTATCCATATTTAGTTTTGACTTACTTTGTTTTATGTTTTGGCTGAATTATAGGAGAACAAACCACAACGTCGCTAAGGAACAAAATGTTCACTCGTCATCTTTTATCATATTATGGAAATTGAAGTTAACGAACCAAACAAAGTACACATCTTTGAGTATGCAAACATCTGAACTTTTATCAAAATTTTCAAACTAAAAGGGAATCAACTTGAAAGATACATTTAAAACACAACAAACAACAACTTTATGGTCTAATAAAGCTAGGCGCAGTTGCAAGTTATAAGTTTGTGTCATCCATCGTCATTTTAACACATACCCTTATAACATCAATTTACATAAAACCAACGGGCCTCTGGTCTAGCGGTATGAAGGTTTTACCCTCATAGGCAAGGTCTCAAGTTTGAGTCTTGTGTTGGGCGATAGGGGTTTCCTCCCGCGTGCGTAAAGGGAAGGGTGTCATTGCCTTCTGGGCTGGACCCAACCTGGTTGTGTGGGCTCGCTACGCCTTCTGGGTTAGGGGCCATGTAGCCACAATTGTCGTCCAAAAAAAAAAAAAAAAAAAAAAAAAAAAAAAAAAAAAAAAAAAATCAAGACATAAAACACTCTTTACAATAAAATCATTATATAAACACATCACAAAAATACCTATCACTCACAAAATAAAAATACCCATAACCACGCCAACCCAATCACATTCGGTCATATAACATTCCTATGGCATTATAGGCGGTGCAGTTTAGTATGCCATAAGCCATAAGGCCAAAAAAAATCCTATAACATGTCATAGCACCATTGCACCACACACTCTAACAAATGATACACTTTGTTACTAACAATAATACTTGAATATCAGGAGATTCAGAGTGCGAAAGAATGTCATCATAAACACATCACAAAAAGTAAGTATCGGATCAATCTAAACGATTGTACCAAAGCAAACAAATTCGTTAAGTTAAATATGTCGCTATAGGAGAATCCATGTTCTCTTATTTATAATAATCCGTCGCTGCAGATACAAACTTAGTTTGTCAAGGCAATTATCCTATGTCGTATTACTCGTATCACAACCACGCGTGGGTACGGCTCACTATTACATGCGGTAACTGCTATAAAAAAGGACTCGAAGTAGGCTTGATACAAATAATTTTGATTCCTTGTAAATCAATTTGACACGTTGATATAATGCTAAAATACTTGTTTTGGTGCATAATTTCAATCTGCTACAAATTAGGTTTGAGACCCCAATGTTGTACAAGTTTGACACTTTGAGTAACTCATGTGCTTACACTAATTTAGAGTTGCCTATTAAACTTGACTACATCTAACGTATTACTATCTAACCCAATAATAATTCTAGAAATTTACATCATTTCACGAACCATTGTTAAAGATTGGGGTTAAACAAGTGTGACCTCTAACAAAGATTTATCTTCAAGTAAAAGAAAATTTGAAAGTTGAACACCTTATCCTTTTTTTGTGGAATATATATTAGTCTAAAAAAGAAGAAAACAAAAACTTCGAACACAAAAATTACTTGAAAAGGTATTTATTTGCATTATCAAGCAAGATAATTATTTGCATCTGTCCAATAAGAACTAGACAAGAACATAGTAGATAAGGTTATACGTCTGTTAAAGTATTTTACTCTTTTAATTACTTAAGGACAAGGATATTGTGTGATTAACTTTAAGTTACTTACAAAATAAGTAAAGCCGGCTAATGCGTATTTGTAGCGGTACCAAGTAGAGACAAGGGAAAAAAATTAAAAATAAAATTTAGGGATTCCCGTTAGTTTTATAAAAAAAAATTCGTGGAACTAAAAAAAAAAAAAAAAAAAAAAAAAAAAAAAAAAAAAAAAAAAAGCCTAAATACTTCTTTTGCAAATGCAACATTTTTATAAGTTATTTTTTATAATCCAAAAAGAAATTTGTTGACCGTTTGTAAAAGATGCTCGATAAATTTTTTAACATTTATAAAATTTATTAGGTGTCCTTCAAAATTAAAGAGTTATACATAATAGGACGTTAGTCTTTGCAATTACCTACCAGTAATATATACTCATACATGGCCTCTTTAGAACCACGACTCTTGATCTTATAAGAGCCTTCTAGCAAGGATATTATACCATAGACGAATATTCGATAGTTGATGATAAAAACGTTTATATATTTACCATTAATACAGTAGACACTAATCGAGACTCTAGTCTCAAAGCTATAAAATTTAACTTTATAATACATCACATGCCTATAAAAATTTCCATATACATGGCAAAACAAACATAATTTATTTACTTATAGATTCCCATTTATGATATTTGCTTATAAAAATTGTTATGGTCTATTTTGAGTATTGATTGATTTAAAATTCATAGTTTCAGAAGACCATTTTCACAAAGCATGATCATCAATGTATAACAAGAAGTTACTTTTTGCTAATATAGTTTACAACAACAAGAATGTAAAGAATGAAAAATCACCTGTAAGTTTGCAATAATTTTTAGATTATTAAGCTGTTTCTTTCTGTTGATTATTTTTATATTCAAAACCAATATAGCATTAACATACAACTGGTTACCATTATTGCCAACGTTATATAGGAGATTAGGAGGTATGCGTGTGTGTGGCTGTGTTGTTATTAAACTGCAAAACAAGATATGGTTTGAGGTTGGTTGTGGCAAGAGTGTATATGGAAAAGTAATCCACTGGTGAAATATCTACTTGTAATATTTCACGGGGATAACTTGGCTATAATTTTTGTAGCCAATTGGCCACAATTCCTCATATAAATTAATATAAGAAAGGAATCAGGGATCCGCTAAAAAGACTCAGGGATTCACAAAACTCACAAATTATAGCATGAATTGTAGAGAGTTGGCTACAATTGCATTGTAGCTAATATATTCTTATATTTCACTTATCCTAAAATTATTAACTACAAAATAATAATATACTGTCTCCAAACGAGGTTTTTGATTTAATGTTATGTGAGTCACCTTTAGATTAAAAAGTCGTCGGCTCAAATCTCGTAAGAAACATCTATGAAATAGATGGTATAATAAAGCACGGTGCAACATTTTATTAGCTCGTTATATGTTGAGTTTGGTACCTATAATGGTGCAGAGCTGCTCCGGACCATGTGCTATCCGCGAGTTATAGGTGCCGCGTTATGATTATAACACTCGTTATTCATTTTTTTTCACGAAGAAAAAAAAAAAGGACTTTTACCATACAAGCAACTAAACACAATCAAATTTTTACTAATTTCATACCTTTTCATGTACACTCTCAATCACTTAATCCAAAATGAATAACCAAAATAGTCTCATCAACAATGTATTTAACTTGCCTTCTTTTTTTTTTTTTTAGAAATGCAACAATATTATAGAACCCACCAAAGATAAAGATACAAAGAAAAGATGCCCCACCCCACTTAATCAAGCAAATTAAATGACGGAGGGACCCAAGAGTTCAAAAATACAAAATACAGAGGACCAAAAGTGACCAACCAAAAAGTAAATCCTATTCTAACTTGTCAATCTACCCGATTTCCGTTAAGGTATTATTATATTATATAAGTAATATTATTATTATATTGTTTTAAAATGTATTTTATATGAAAATGGTTAAGTTATGAATTAGAAATATAAAAGTGTTAAGTTATAGGAATTTAAGTGGTCAATACAAGACAAATGGGACTTGGAGGACTAAAGTTGTCAATAAACCAAAGTTTAAAGGATAATTATCATTTAGGAGCTAAAATTATCCAGAATCTAGAGAGTGCATGAGAAGATCGATTTTCAGGAGACCAAAAAGAGAGGGAAAAGTAAAATTAACCGAGATAATTGATCAAGAAAGTGTGAGGAAACAAGTTGTTAATATCTCCTAATCATAATCTCCATTATCAAGTAATTGTTTTCATAAATTAGAAGTTAGGGTTTACAGTGAACAAATTTTTGTAAGAGTTAAAGGTTGATGTTTTATTATAAAATTGTTGAATTAGTCACTAATTAAGACTAATTTTATAATAGGGAGCAAGTGAGGAGATAGTAGCAAGTTCAATCGTAAATGATGAATTAAGGTAAGTACATTAGTAATGGATTTGTTATAGTTTACATCATGTTATAGTGTTAATGGATCATGTTATAGCTAGCTTGGATCCATAGCTCATTGTATGTATTTAATAGCATGATTATATGCTTATATTGAGGTATCTTTATGTGTTATAGTATTGCTCCTAATTTGTGATTGTGATTAATGTTCTTACTATGTACTTAGTTAGCATTCGCTTATGTTATAGTTTTGTTGATATAGGTACCGGAGCGTCAAGCAAGGGTAAGGATATGGCATATGCTAAAGTGTTAGTAGTAGCTTAGAAGTGGAGATTAGATGACTTTTGTCTTTTGGACCAAACGATTGAAGTTGGAAGCCCCGCACGAGTCTTCTTTTGTGTCGTGGTAAAATGGGGCGTTTAGGTGTGTGTGGGTCTTGTACATGTTTATGTTTAAAGCTTGATTAGAGTCGATGTTTGGGATGCTTGGATTGAAAGTTAAGCTAGTTAAAGTGTTTGAAAAAGGGTGTGGCATTATGCTAAATTTACCCGTTTGACCTAATTTTGGTTATGGTATGGATCTAGCGGATTTAAGTACTTTTGGAATGTTAAAATAAAGCTTTTGTCAGGAGGAAGAACACTCCTTTTGTCTAGAATAAAACTGTTACATAATATACATTCGTCTCGTATTTTTAGAAAATTTCTTTGAAGAATGAATGTTTTGGTTAAGAACATTTCATACTTTCTTTATGAGTTGAGATATCTAAACGAATTAGCAAAGATTGGCTGATTGCTTTGTGTTTTTACTTGTATTAACAATGCTAAATAAGCCTTTTAATATATTCTTTCAAAAGATTTATCCTTATAAGATGATAGAAAATTTTTATTGAAAGATTTAATTTTACATACTTAAGTTTGTAGGAATGTTTTAATTAACTTTGTATATCGACATTATTTAGGTTGAGAAAAGTTTTGGGAGGATGTAGTTATTTACAAAGGTGGTTAGAAGTCTGAGATTGAGGAAGATGAGAGCCTAAAATGAAGAGATATGCGTTTTTGGTTATTTGGAAAGAGGAGAGAAAATAAGGTGAGATGATAAAGTGATGTCTGTCAAGCCGGTTCTTTCGGATCTATTCTAAAATGGACCCGGCCCGTTATAATGAAGGGATCCGGGGCATTCTGCTGATAGAGAAAGGTTTTCTATCATTTGGTTTTTCGATGTATTGGTTGTTACTAATATGTTTAAGGTTACTTGAGAATATAAAGTTTTAGATCCTAAGTAACTAGAGCGAGAGTTTGGGAGGTTTACATTATGAGAGAATGATGATATGTTTTTGTTCTACATAAAATAAACGTAGACGGATATGAGAGAGAGCATGTTGCCTAGAGATACTAGAGTGGATTAACAGGTAGAGTATTTTAACAAGCATATTATAAACCATTAGATTTGCTAATCTCGACGCGAGTATGCATTTAACGCATTATGACATGTAAGGCCAACCCCTTAATGTAACAAACCGGAATTTTCCATACTAATTTTTATAATAAATATTTATTCATTATAGCTAATCTGGGCATTTCAATGCATAAATGGATATTTTTGAGCATTTCTGAGCGTTTCGGCTATCTGTAACGCATACTGTAGCTTACAGTCATCACTGAAAAAATTTATTTTTTCAGTAAACACAAAATATTCCATTTCGGATAGTTACTGACAAGTTTCGTAATTTACTGAGAGCTTTCTCACATTTTTCTGAAAAACAACGCTGCACGCGAACCGACGCCACAGTAATTATGGTAAAAGTCAAGTAAATATATTTTTGAGTCAGTAAACTCATTTTATTTCATTTCTGATGAAATCGTGGCTAAAAACTTTATTTTACGTATACGTGTCCAAAAACGTCAAACCGGGACGTAACGGCTACATTTAAGCCTAAACCGACACACGATATACCAACGAGGAGTAAAATTTTGCATACTCCCTCCCTTGGATACCCCTAAAACCGGCCATATGCACCCACCAACCATCCATCACATGGGATTAAGCCTATTGTCCACAATTAACCCTTTTAACCTAAGAACACCTTATTGTCCAAATCTATTACCCAAGAACATGTTTTAACTAGTCACTTGGATAATTTTCATCTCATTCTCTTCTTGTTTCTTCTCTTGGCCGAATACACACACACACA
>LBNU01005898.1:4163-27110 GCA_014162995.1 Artemisia annua | reverse complement strand
CACCAATCCACCATACATACAATTCCACAAAAGATGTTTAAAACATGTCATTGATCCAATTGTAAAGCTCCATCAGCAGTTCAGCACACATCAAAGTGTAAAACGCTTTGTGCCCTGTTAGTTTCATCACTTAAAAAAAGCGGAGCATTGAACCTTGACCAAACCATGCTTCCGCCCTCAACTCCCTGAAACTTTTGGATGAAACAATAGCCACTTTCCTCCTCAACATCCCTTGACCAACTTGAATTGTTCTCTCACGCACGTCGGACACTTTCCGTATCGTTTTATGCTTGACAACAGCGATAAGGAACCCATACAAGTTGTACTTGTTAACAATTCTTGAGGGTATAAACTGTTACATAACGAAGAAAACTAATCAATAGTTTGTGATGGGTTGCATCTATAAGACATTATGATCCATCAAAATTTGTATAAGACACACAGTATCTGATAAAAATGACATCTATATATCTTATTAAGCAACCATGTCAACAATGCATAAAGGAAGTATAACAAAGTTTCAAAATACTTACAAGTCGTCCATCTCTCCAGAAGCAGGCAGTCTTCTTCCTATAGAATGCCCTTTCTTCGTGATCATCGACTGTGTGAAACATCCAATTACACATCCAATTCATCCGACGGGCTTCAAAATCTGAATTTAATATTAGATACTTAGTTACATATAATCCAATAAGTTATACTGCTATGATATACTTCATGTAGTTATAGTGAATAAACTAAAACATACCATAGTCATGTGGTTGGTGACATAGGGCATTCATGGCTATGTTGGTGCTGTCTGTCTCCACTGTTGAGATGGCCCCTCCATTATGTTCAAACAACATGACATTAAACTCCTCCCCCGGGACAACCTGAGTAAACACCATCATCTGACCAGGTACCATTTTCAAGTCTTTGGCCAGTCTCTCCCAACCACAGCCAAAGAGGTACATATGGACATATCGATCATAGCAATCCTTAAAACTTTGCACACTAACTTCGTAATCAATGGTGTTACTAGTAACCATAATCGACTCTGTAGGTGTTGGACCATGCAGATATGCTAGAAAATCTTCTGGCAATGACTGCTCAAACATAGATGTGTCTGTCACTGGCACTAAACATCTCCAAAACATAGCACTTTCTGGTTCATAATTATGTAACTCCTCCCAATTCTCAATGTAGGTAGCTACATAAAACACATCCTCACCCTCTTCTATAAAATGTAGATAACAAACATCCGAACAAGTGATGTTGTGCATCGCAAAATCATTCCACCTTGCTCCCTCAACAACACAGACTAACTCTGATACTCTTCTTGCACTAACTCTCCATCTAACCCCGGTATAGTTAACTAAGTAAATATAATGATTCCCATGATAGGAGCCTCCTAACACGTAATCATTATGCAGTTCCTGTATATCAAGATTATGTTTTAAGCATTGACAATTTCTTAAAACTAGTTTCTTAGAGAACTAACATTTAATTCTTATATGGTGTTAACTTACAAACTCATCCAAAACATCTTCAGGATTGTCCAAAGCGCAAATAAATTGATTCCCATACATAGCTACTGCATTAATGATTAAGATTATGACAAATAACGTTTGAATGAAATATAAATCAGTAAATATTGTTACCTCGTATGTGTGTTGTTTGATTTTGCACGCCTTGCAACTTCAGATGGGTTGATGTTTGTGGGTGTGTGATTAGATCAGATTCAGTAAGATAGAATATGGGTAGGTTGTATGTGACAATGTGTGTGAGACGATCGGTTTTAATCAAGTGTTAATGGTTGGGTGTGGGTTTATTGATTCCCGCGAAAACATTAATATGCGTATCAGAGAAGATACGAAAAAGTTGCATAGTTAACAATGTGTCAGTTCACATTTGGTCCCTAAAGTTGAATGTCGGGTTTATGTTGGGTTAGCAAATGGTTAAAAGGTGATTGGACTATTATGCCCCTCGAACTAGAACAGAAATCGTGCGTTGACCGAGCCCAAACGGGTCAAGGGACGCAATCGGCCTATAAAACACAAAGTTTGGACGCATGGCGACGATTTTTGTAACTTAGGGGGCAGGGCGATGTTTTTAGGAAAGTTTAGGGACCAACGGTCTATTTTGGTCAAAAAAAAAGAATTGAACTTGGTCGCCCTTACTAGGGCACCCAATCGCCTGCAGATCGCTGGAGAGAGAAAGCTAACGTGGCAGGGAAAAAGAGGAGGATTGAATCCCCTTACTGTGGGTAGCCTTATAAACCAAACGAACCCTAAAAATCCAAATTTCAACATCAAAGTATAGATTATGATTCTTTTCGTCAAAAAGATGAACACAAATTTGGATTCTCATCCATTACAAAACTAAATATAAGGCTATTGACAGTGGGCCTGAAACAATTGGTTGAAAGCAATGCACAACCGATATCCACATAGGTCGACACCGCTGTGGTGAATGTTTCCCAAATCGGTCGCCGGCCAAGAATTTGCAATATGGGTTGCTTATTCGACCGATTTTCAAACAACACAAATACCACTTTTCATTTAAAGTTCCAATTAAATTATATATGGGTCATCATTGTGAAGAGAGAGGTGAATATGGGTTGAGGAGAGAGAAAGCTGAGGTGGCAGCCGGAAAGATGATGCAATATGGGTCACCACTGTCACTAGCCTAACAATTATAATGTTTAGCTATAATTTTTTTTTCCAATAATATTTTAAGTATTGAAATCATCGTTTGTATTTATGGGAGAATTTATAATACAACTATGTTATTCCATGTTGATCAGAGCGTTTTTCAAGCGGTGAAGCTTATAAACTCGAGTCGTTGTCCCAACGAGGGTTGAACTGATCTCGTCACTCAAGATCGTGAGATATGTGAGATGAATAAGGTTTAAAAGATGATTTGGTTTTGTTTATACTACAACGACAATTTAAAATGCAATTAAAGTAAAGGAAAGCGATAAAGTGACACAAAATAAGTAAGCAAGTAAAGAAACATGTAATAAAGTAACTTAAAGAAAGCGATAATTAAAATGCGATAAGTAATGAAAATGGTAAATGAATTTAAAAGACAATATGTTTGCAAAGCGACGCGAGTAAGTTTGCTAAGTGTAAGCTAATGGTTTGTGACGAGTTATTTTCCTTTCTCGAGATTAGTTGTCAATTAATCCTTTGAAGAGATAATAACTCTAAACAAGTGATTCAATAGTTCCAAGGTTTTTGTTCTTCGAATAATTAAATCACAAGTCTAAATAATCTTAACGATTATTAATCACAAACCTTTAATACTCGCACTTAACTCACAAACTCGAGTAACTAAGAAAACACGATTAAACTACTCACAACTCATATTAAAGAACGTAAAGCGATAAAGAAACTATAAAAGACTTGAAAACATTAAACATAATTAAAGGTTAAAACTAAAACGAAAAGACATAAGACTTAATTAAGAAAACGTAACTAAAATGATTTTAGAAAATTCGACAGCATAACGTTTAGATTTAATGAAAATAAAAATCTCACTCGAAAAGACGATGAGATGAAACTTGCCTAACTCGGCGTAAAAAGAAAAAGACTCAAATGAAACTCGCAATGAAAGAAATGAACCATGCTAGCAAATCTTGGACTCATACTCGCTACTACAGAAGACATACTCGCTATTTCTTTTGAACCCTTACTCGCAACACAAACACCATACTCGCAAAAGACCAAAGTGGAACCATACTTGCAGAAATCTTGCTTCCATACTCGCAACTATGTAAAACCATACTCGCAGAAATTTTCATACTCGCAAGAACATGGATCCTACTCGCAAAAATAACTAAACCATACTCACTAACTAGTTTCTCATACTCGCAGAAAGTAAAAATGACCCCATACTCGCAAAACAATGCTCCTTACTCGCTAAAATACCTCTCATACTCGCTAAAGAACCTAGCATTCCCATACTCGCAATAAAATCCATCCATACTCGCAAAAACCTAATTTCATACTCGCAATTTTTAAGAAAAATGTTTTGGAAACTTTATTACGTGAGACCAAGGATTAAAACAACTAAATTCTAATAAAAGCTTGATGAAGAACAAGTTTAAAAGAAGCTAAATAAGCTTATATAAGCCAACGACATAAACCAAGCCCTAAACCATTTTTTTTTCTTTTTCGAATGGAAAACATGCAAAGGTGACAAGAAGTATTATAAAAGCTCTTTTAAATGATTAAGTACATGAAAACAATAACAAGAATTAACTCAAAACATGTAAAGATTGAAAAGAAATCTAGAGATAGAGAGTAGAGAGAGAAAACTTATAAAAGCTTAATAAAACTTCATTAACAAAAATAAAATTCTACACTACTCCTAAATCTAACCTAAAAACTAACCAACCTTCACAATGAGGCTTAAGCTTCTATTTATAGGTCAAGAGCTTGCACATGTTTGGCGATGTTGCACGTTTAGCCCTTGAACCTTTACAATTCATGATATTGCACTAAAACTATGTTACAAACTACTAAACGTTCTTAAACATTAAACGTAACACTAATGTAATCTTGAGGACTCGAGTTGACGTTTCTTCCAAAGGTCTTCAAAATGATTAAAAAGGACATCTTGCTCAAATCCGTGGGAGGACTTTGTCTTGAATATTCTCCTTTGAGCTTCAGTAAAGTGTCTCATGAATTTTCTTCGAGCCTTTAAGAATACATTTGTCTTGGGCTTTTCTTAAGCGTAAAGTATCATGCATTGACTCGGCTTTGACACTTTCCAGCATCTCCGTGCTCGCTTTTAGCTTTTTGGTTGACTTTTAATGTCGTTTATGCAATATCCTTTTCTGCACAGCACAACACAAAAACACGCATATCTCTGCGCGTTTAGACGTTAGTTTTTAGTGTTGTTACAAACTTACAATGATGACAAATGACAAACATGTAGCATATAACTACTTAGCCTAATAAAAACAAATATCATAGACATTATTAACTTTTTATTTACTTTAAAAAATTAAAATTATAACGGAGATTTTGTTTACAATGCAGCTGTCAGATGATTAAAATATACTAACGTGAGTTATAACACATATATTCTGTTTCATATTTAAAGTATTTATATATTTAATGTACAATAAATGAATACAAATTACTTTAAAGCTTCGGGAAGGTTTCATTCCGCTATTGATATTACGAAGAAACCATCATTGGGTGTGAAGCTTCTTGGGGGAGCGGTTAGTGAGACGCAGATTTTATTAGGTGGGTGGGCTATAAGGAGAGCTGCCGAACGCTGGCTTGATTTTGGATGAGTCTTCTGGTCCACAGTTACGGACGACCCCGCAGAGTGACTCCTTTGCTTCAGATCATGTATGGGTATGCAAAAGCTTTTTTTTCGTTTATGGTTTTTAAGGCTTGTCAACCGTACACATGGAGGAGGCGGCCTTGTTCTGTTGACAAAGGGTTACGCTTGGCTCGATCGAGGAACATAGTGGTTTGTTGAGGGCCCTTACTTTGGAGACTTACATGGCATTCTCGCTTCTTTTACCCATTCGATTTGCCGGTTGGGTTTTGTACTCAGCAAAGGTGGCTTTCCTCTTATCTTTTGCTGCCTCGAGGGGGCCAATCTTGGGGGCTACAAGACCCAGTCTTACGGGACAGTGGCATATGTGGTATGGATGATGATTATGTTTGTGCTCTGATGTCTTCGTGATATTGATTCCAAGATTGATGTTAGTGGTTCACTAATAAGGACACCGCCCCCGTTAAACCCCAACAACATTGGCGGAATGCTCTTTTAGTGAAATGGTTCAAGGATATGAGCTCACTTGTCGGACCATGACTATGAACAGAAAGCAGTTTTGAGTGTCTACGGGACCACTTGCTCAGGATTTCTCTAAGCTGATCCCAATAGACGGCTAGGTTTTTTTTAAACATATGTCACGGTTGGAATATCGCACTATCCTTTAAGTATCGCCTTCATGATTCCTTTATCGCCGGTGAGAGATATGCCAGTTTAGTCATATAGGCATTGATTCCTTTGGGAGACATCGGTTCATTGCAAGAGCTCGGGCTTTCAAGTACAGACGATGATGATGGTTGAGGCTCCTTTTGACATATTTAGGCGTGCCGGGATCTGTTGTCAAGAAAAGAAGCGCTTGTGACTTTTGATCTGACCCGTTGGCATGGAAAAGATCACACTCAACCGGCAGACGTTTTGTTTTTGGATGGGTGGAGGGAAACATGCATGTGTGGATCTAACCAGGCAGTTCTCCTCTTGTGAGTGATAGCCTGGGTTTTACAGTTGGCAGCGCTTGAAGCCTCCTCGTACAAAGTGGGAAAAACATGAGAAAGCGTGTGGTTGAAAATCAGCATGTTTTTATACCTTCGCGTTTGATACTTTTGGTTTTCTTGCACCTGAGCAGTGGAGCTCCTCAACAGATTTCAACGTGTTATGCATGAGTAATGTTGATACCACCTAGATCCACCAAATTCGTTTTAAGAGAATGGTTTTGCAATTCAAAGGCTAGCGAACGCAGCTTGTTGTCGCTTGCCTCCACGGCTCGAGTAATTCAATCTATAGATTTAAATATATGTTGATTTTAATTTAATAAAGCTAGTTGTTGTTTTTTTTTTTTTTTTTTTATTTTTTTTTTTGGATGATAAAATCCCTAATTATAATCTAACTTTTGTTTATTGAATAAACAAGATACTCTTTTGGAATATTGGTGTAAAGTTTGGTAAAATGTTCAAGGATCAGAAAGAGAAACTGAGTCAAAAGTTATAAGAAAACAAAATCATACGTTTCAAAGCTATAACCTCTTTCATTAGGGGTGTGTACGGTTCGGTTTGGGTCGGTTTTTGGCTCAAATCGAAACCGAACCGACATGTTCGGTTTTTGTAGAACCCAAAACCGAAACTGTTCGGTTTTTGGCGGTTCGGTTTTTTCGGTTTATTATCGGTTTCGGTTCGGTTTTTCGATTTTCTCGGTTTCTAACCGTCTATATTTGGGCGTGGCAAATTTATACAAACAAACTTGTATTACATAGAAAATTGGTTATACCAACAAAGATTTGGAGACATAGAAAATTGGTTATTCTTATTTACTTTTTTTTGTCAATCTAAGCATAATAATGTTTATTGCATAATTCTATAATTACACACATGCAAGTGAACATACAAATAGTATGATCATCGTCATATATTTATTGATATATTCTCAAGTAAACACACGACACGACAAACACACGTATATAAATATAAACGTTAAGATAAATATATTATAAACGTACCCACAAAATAAATATGAATTTATAAATTTGATTTATTTAGTTATTTATTCATATTCTATTAATTATATATTATTATATAATACAATCGGTTCGGTTCGGTTTTTGGACGAAAACCAAAACCGAACCCTATTTTTCGGTTTTTGAAAAATTAAAAACCAATCCATCGGTTTTTAGTTTCGGTCGGTTTTTTCGGTTTTCGGTTAAGTTTCGATTTTTTCGGTTTTGTTTGCTCATCCCTAACTTTCACAATTATAAATTAGTAGTTCAGAAAAATAGTTTTAAAATCATATTTCAAGCATTAGTTATCCATATAATTTAACCAAAATTAAATAAAATAACTTGGGGCAATCGTTCTTTTAAAAAATGAATTATTCATATCGACATATCCATGCTACTTACGATACAAAATGACAAGTATTCTTTTAAAGAACATATCATGCAACTTATATATACAAAATGGCAAAGTATATACTTTAAGAAATTCTTACATTTTAAATTGTCTTTACCTTTGATATATCATGTTTTTAACTTTTAAACATACTTCCTCCGTCCCATATTAAGTGTCCACTTTCATAATGCACAAAGTTTTAGGAGATTCCACTAACTAAACTCTCCACCAATCAAATATTAATTTTATCCACTAAAGTCTCATCTTATTGGTTGAAAAGTACAAGTGGACACTTAATTTGGGATATCAAAATATTCCATTGTTGACACTTAATATGGGACGGAGGGAGTAACTCCTAACATTACAAGGGGCGGGGGGAAATGTTAAACAAAAACTTTTAAGACAGAATAAATAAATTATGTACATTAAATAACTTTCAATGTTAGTACATCTATACTACATATAAAACATGAATGATTCTTTCTCTAAAATTTTAAGACTTACAAGAAATTAAGCATTGTTTACAACACTTGAATGCACCCAATTTTCAGAATTACAACAAGTAAGCATATTGTACAACAAAATAAAGCGTGGTGTCATTTTAATACCAAAAATTATATCAAACAACATTAATGCAATTAAAAACACCATTCACCAAAAATTACAACCATTTAAGCACAATGTACAATAGCTGCAACCAATTTTCAGATTTACAACAAAATAAGCATGATGTAATTTTCAGACTTATAACATTAATGCTATTAAAGTGGTCAATGTTATTAATGACTATAATGACTACTACTTACAAGAAAAGAAACATAGTGTACAACACTTTAATGCACATAATTTTCAGCCGTACAAGACAAGAAGTATAGTGTATAACAAAACATCACATTAATGCTATTTAATGTAGTCAATTATTTAACTGGTCAATAAATACAATTAATACAGTTATTAAAACACCCCTTACATAAGAAATACAAATTATCAAGCATATTGTACAACCAAATTAAACACAATTCCTGCATTAAATTTCACTACTACAAATAATAAAGCACATTATACAAATATTCAAGCCCGAATGGGCAACGAGCCAAATGGGCTTGAGCCCGGACGGGCGCGGACCAAACGGGCTCGAGACCGAACAGGCACGGGACAACGGGTTCGAGCCCGAACGGGCACGGGCCATACGAAATTCTTGATATTCGTAAATTGATTGTCAAAAAGAACATAATAAACTAAAATACATTATTCATCAAAAATTTTTATTTCAGGATACACGCCGCTGCAACGCGCTGGTACCTGCTAGTTATATGCTACAAGGAATGGTAAAAAAGTAAATAAATTACTAAAACCTAACAAATTATAGTGCAATTAAACTTGATTGTATAAAGTCATCATTGTACTTTCAAAAAGTGGTACACAAAGCATGTAACATAATTGTTTGCCATAACCAAATTATACTTTAATTCAAAAAAGAAAAAACCATAACACACGAACTTAACTCTTCCACACATATAAAAAGCATGAACACTTGTATCATTACTATGTTTTTATCATCATTCATTAACTAAAACAAAAAATTAAAAATAAAAAACCCTTAAAAGCCGGCCCACAATCATCCAACGGTCAGAAAGTTACGGTGGGGTTAATCACACACGATTATTGCACCCACTTACACCACGTAGATCATCTCGTTATACAGTACATTGCAGAGTTGTCATTTAACGGTTGGAAAATATATGTCGTGGGTCCTACATTTATTTTAGAATAATTTACAAAATTGCACCTTTAATTTAGTTAAATTACAAACACCATACTTACAACTTTGGAAATACATACACATTCTTAGTTAGGTTTTTTGATGGGCAATTACTGTGAACTTCGTAAGTATAGGAACATTTAAGAGTATTTTGGATCATTTAATGTTTAATGGTTTGAGCATCTAATGATATTTCACTTCATTTTACTTATCACGACTTAGTTACAGTTATCTTGTCAAACACTTTTAAAAAACAAACACTTATTTTGTATCTATCTTGTTAATAATTAGCGTAATTGGTTACCGTTACTGCTAGGTATGCCTAACATGTTAAAAAACAAACAGTACTTGTTGGAGACGATAATAGTACACCAGACTTGTAAGAAAAGCTACGCTAAGAGTGTTCGGTACAGTTATCTTGTGACATGTCATAGAATTTTTGTGGTACCCATGGCATCGCCAAACTGCACCCGCTAGTGCTATAGCCATGTTATACGTCCCATCCAAGGCCATAACGGCCGTTATGGGTATTCTGTTTCTTTTTGTTGTGGGTGAGCGGGATATTTTTGGTTGTGTATTATAGGAATTTTATTGAAAAGGGTGTTTATGTTATTTGAGTGTTATAGGGTACATGCTGACGTAACGACACCTGTAAGGTTATAGGTGCTCACTACATCCACCTCTCTTACAATTTTAAGTTGTAGATACTGAAACCGCTAATTATCCAAACTAGAGGGACACATTTTGCAACATACACCTTATTTTAACTGGTTCTCAGCTGGCATTTTTCTTAATACAATTTTATATTTTTACAATTTCATAAAATCTTAATTTAAAAAAACAGACTGTTTCAAACCCCAAAACCGCCCTTAAAACCCCCCCTTAAACACAAACCCCAACACATACTCCAAACCCTCACACACTAAAAACACACACACACACAAACTCAAATCACCAACTTTTTTTAATCCATCTTTTCATGGCTGAAGAGACAGTAAAAACTAGTGATGCTCCGGTGGTGGCGGCGACTGAGGTCGCCGCTGCTCCGGCGCCGGAGAAAACCGAAGTTCCACCACCAACTGAAACCGTAACGGTCTCCGAGACCGTTACGGAGACAGTTGTTGAAAAAGAAGAGAAGATAGGTGAAAGTGCTTCTTTTAAGGAGGAAAGTAATGTTGCTGGTGAACTACCTGATCCTCAAAAGAAGGCTTTAGATGAGCTTAAGTGCTTGGTTCAAGAAGCTCTTAATAAGCATGAGTTTACTAAACCGGTCGAGGAGAAAAAACCGGTCGAGGAGAAAAAACCGGCCGAGGAAGAGAAAAAACCGGCTGAGGAAGAAAAAAAACCGGTTGAGGAAGAAAAACCGGCGGTTGTTGAAGAAACTCCGGCGACCACCGAAACACCTGCCGTTGAGTGTAAGGAAGAAGAGAAAACTGAGTCATCGGAAAAACCCGTCGAAACTCCGGCGACGGTGGAAGTTCCGGCGCCGGCACCGGAAACCGTCGTTGAGAAAACCGAAGCATGTGTTGAAGAAGAGAAGAAAATCGAGGTGGTCGAAGAAAAAACCATTCCGGTGACCGGAGAATCTGCACCACCGCCGGCGGCGGTGGAGGAATCTCCGGCGAAGGTGGAGGCAGCTGAACCACTAGCACCAGAAGAAGTCTCAATCTGGGGAATCCCCCTACTAGCAGACGAACGATCCGACGTCGTTTTACTTAAGTTCCTCCGGGCGCGTGACTTCAAAGTAAAGGAAGCTTTCGCAATGCTGAAAAGCGTCGTGGCGTGGCGAAAAGAGTTCGACATCGAGTCTTTGTTAACCGAGGACTTGGGCTGCGAACAGGAGAAAGTGGTGTACATGCATGGGACTGATAAAGAAGGTCACCCAGTTTGCTACAATGCTTACGGGGAGTATCAGAATAAAGAATTGTATAACGAGACTTTTTCGACCGAGGAAAAGAGGACCAAGTTTTTGAGATGGAGGATTCAGTTTTTGGAGAAGAGTATTAGGAAGCTGGATTTTAGCCCTGATGGTGTTTGTACTATTGTGCAAGTTGTTGATTTTAAAAACTCGCCTGGTCCGTTTAAGTGGGAGCTTAGACAAGCTACTAATCAGGCGTTTCAGTTGTTTCAGGATAATTACCCTGAATTCGTTGCCAAGCAGGTATATACTGATAGTTTGATAGTTTATCATATCATAATAAACTTATATAAGCCCACAAGTTTCAAAATAAGCTGGAATTTTAGGGCTTATGAAAAATAAGCTGAAACATAAATAAGCTCAAAAGCCTCATACTATAAGGTTAAACAAACACCCCTTTGTATAGTTGTGTGATAATTGGTTTAATCGTTTGGTTTATGCAGGTGTTTATCAATGTTCCGTTTTTGTACTTGGCGTTTTACAAGATTGTGAACCCGTTCTTTACG
Organism: Artemisia annua; assembly: GCA_014162995.1. Classification (NCBI taxonomy): domain Eukaryota; kingdom Viridiplantae; phylum Streptophyta; class Magnoliopsida; order Asterales; family Asteraceae; genus Artemisia; species Artemisia annua. The sequence goes on along the minus strand of LBNU01005898.1, from coordinate 15,269 downwards.
CAAAGGACCAAGAGCAAGTTTGTGTTTGCTGGACCGTCAAAGACTGCTGAGACTTTGTTCAAGTGAGTATAAATTCATAATTCTGGATTATGGTTTGGTTTGTTTTTGGTGTAATTATATCTAAATATGGTTTGTTTTGGTGGATTAAAGGTACATAGCACCTGAGTTGGTTCCGGTTCAATATGGCGGGCTTAGCCGTGAGGGAGAACAGGAGTTTAGTGCTGCTGATTCGGTTACTGAAGAGATCATTAAGCCTGCAACTAAGCACTGCATCGAGTTCCCTGTTACTGAGGTATACCTTTTTTATTTTTTTTGAATGATTTTGATCTTATTATTGTTTTACCTGTGAGATTTTGATACAGTTGTAGTTTTCTTAAATTGAGGAAATTTCGTTATGAAATTGACTTAACTCGATGCACTACTTTTTTCGGCAATTTTATGCTCCGTATTTTTTGTGTTTTACTAATTTTGATTTGTTAAACTTTATATTTCCTGTTCCGTAATTTATGTGTCGCAGTTTTATAATAAAAACAAAATTATAAAAATAAAAAAAATAAAAATAATACAATCATTTTAAGGGTACCAATAACCTATCCCTTGATAGAATTATGGTTAAAAAGATTTTTAGCCCTGCTATGACCAAGTCTTGATTCTTTTGGAGGATTTTGATTGAAGTATGAATGCTTATCATGTGGGAATATTGCTACTATATTAAATTTTGCAAGGCTTTGATGATGATATTATGATTTTTTTCTTGCGGGTATTGTGTTAGACCTTTTTTACTTTTATCTAACTTTGTTTTATCTGTCCTTTGGAAATCTGGTTAGAATTCATTCGAGATGTGATAAGGGGACTTAAAATTATGCATTATTATGTCCTTTACTGTGAAATTATGCATTATTATGTACTTTTCATGTGGGAATGTTTGTTCAAAAATTACTTATTTTGATCAAAATTTGTTTTTATCAGAAATCATGCATGACATGATACAGTGAATCTGAATTATGACATATGGTGTTGTTTATTGTCGAATGTTTTTCAAAATGTTGGACAACTGTTGCCAGGTTATGGATTATGATAAGATTATGGTTTTTCTCATGTGGATTTTGATGTGGTATTCTTGTGTAAAACTGGCAGACTTGCACATTGGTATGGGAAGCCAGAGTAGTAGGCTATGAAATCACATACGGAGCTGAGTTCGTGCCTTCAGATGAATCCGGCTACACCGTGATCGTACAAAAGGCCAGAAAGATCTCAGCCACAACCGACGAGCCAATCCTCAGCGGATCCTTCAAATGCAGCGAGCCAGGTAAAGTGGTGCTCACTTTCAACAACCAAACCTCCAAGAAGAAGATCATCCTATACAGGAGCAAGACCAAGGCGACAACCGATTGATTAAGCAGTCTGCATATCATCAATACAGAACCAAAACCAAGAAGCAAAACCAAGGGCTTATTTGTGAAATTACCAAAGTAGGTTTCATTTTTGGTTTTATTGTTATTATTATTTTGATTAAATTTTTTATTCATGGATTTATTTATATTTATCTCTGGGGATTTGTGGAATCTTTTTACATGGGATTCTTTTTTGGGATGTCTGTTTGGGTTTGATGACTTTACTTTTTACATATGTGCATTTGTTGGACTTTTGGACCAAAGTAAGTAAAGTAAAAATTTGAATTTTTTGTTTATACAATATACAAGTGGATTGTGGCCAGATGCTTTTGTCATTGTCTCCTAAATGTCCCTTTTGTTGAATTTTATTAGTTTAAACTTTAAAGTTGTTTGTTGGTGATATTCTTTGAATTCTTCGACCCTATGTATGAGCTGGAAATCTTCCAACTTTATCTTTCACAGCTCATGTAATGATTTCAACTAAGATATTATAATTAATCTTGTGAATATCTCAACTTGTATAAACAATGTGAATGATATTGATGTTTATACTTTGTATGGTTGTCTTTGAGTGTAACCCTTGTTGAATAAGGTGTTAGATGTTTCCGTTTTGTCTCAACTCCTAACCTACATGAAGCAAACTGCCCTCTACTAATTTCGGCTCTTTCGGACCAAACAATGTTGAGGAACTTTGGTTTCTTCGCTTTCCGGTTTTTTACTTGAGAAAAATCAAAACTTGTTTGATAAAAACTTTGAATGTCAATGTAAAATGATGATGTTTAAGATCATAAATTGTCTACTGTATTGTGTTCCTAGCTTTGTAAGCTCAAATGTCATTGTACATGTTTGTCTCCTTTAGTTATTGTACCATGTACCTATGTTGAACTGTCGATATTGTAATACTATGTGCTGTATGAAGTAACTTTGAAAGTGGGTAAACTGTAATGACGAATGTTTATCATGTTTGCTAGTTTTGTAAGCAGTAAAACTCAAATATCTTATTAACTAGTCAAAAGTAAAGGTTAGACAAACAACAAATTTTGTCAAACTTTTAACTTCTTTTTTTGAATGTGAATTTAGAAAGAAGACAATAACGTTGTAGCAGGTAAAGTAATGTTAAATCATAGAAGTGGAGTGTTGACAGATGCTTTTGCGGTTGTCTGATATTCAACCGTCTATTATTTTTCAAGTAAATAAATTCTTTAAAATAATTACTCTTAAATAAATAAAATGAAAAATTACTTAATTACTCCGTATTTTTCAAGGGTGTCTCATGAAAGTTGTTTTTTTTTGCGATAACTCTTAAATAAATTACTCTTAATTCTTTTACCTTGTTTTCTTCTGGTGCTTTATTTGCGAATCGAAATCATTGTATTCCTGTAAAGATTATTTAAACAAAGCCAGGCTGATTAATGGTATATTTTGATTGGCTTCGTTAGTAACAAAATAAAAAATGTTTGTGGGTCACACTGGATATCAAAAGAAAATTTGGAAACGTTCATTTGATATTTTGTCTTTAACCATGTCACCATGTTTATCCATAGTTGTCACTTTTTTCTTGTGACAACTCCTTCAATACAAGTTGAGTGTTGTGGCATAATCTTGTACAAGTTGAGTGTTGTAGGCTTGTCACCTCACAAATTGTATATTGTATGTTATTATTAACTTTGTAGCAAAATAGTGTCTTTCCATAAACTAGTTTCAATTTGGGTTCACGATAGTTATAAATGTTATCTGTTTGTTGGTTAATTCGTGTAAGTAATTTGAGCATCGAGATTGTGACGTCCCAACTCATCTTTGATTGTAAGTTCAAACTATGGGCATTTTACAGGGTATAGACTTTTCTCGAACGGCATTTTTATAAGAGCATTTGCTGAATCCTCCTACAATATCTTCCTACACACACAATAATACTTCATCCGTTCCAAAATTTAAGTCCATATTGACTTTTTAAATCCAACTTTGACCATAAATATTTATGCTTTTATTATATAATAGTTGATGAAAACTATATCATATGAAAATACATTTAAAACTCAATCCATTTATATATTTTGCATAAAATATTATATAATACACACAAAAATATTTAAAGTCAAAGTTGGATTAGAAAAGTCAAAATGGACTTAAATTATGGGACGGAGGTAGTATTATATATTTTTTTCACACTCATTCTCTCTCTGCATCCAACCGTCAGTACTGACACTTGTCAGGATCGATCTTGTAAGTAGGAGAATTTATAAGAACATGAAGTAGGAAGATTTATCATTTTCCTTTCTATAAATATAAAACTATAAACATTTATAAAATTGCAAATTAAAGATTAAAAAAAGGGTAAAATGCAAAAATGGTCCCTAAACTTCCACGAAATCGCAGAAATGGGACCGAGACAAAAAGTAGCGCAAAAAAACCACTAACGTTACGTAAAAGTGCAAAAAAACAACCGAGAGCCATTTTCCGTTAGTTTCCTCGTTAAGTGCCACGTCACTGAGGGTATTATCGTCATTTCATTGCTTTAAGGATTAGTATGTCCACGTGTCATAGCACTGTTGATTCAGGGACTAAATTTGCAATTTAAGTTTGATCTTTTATTTCACTTCACCACCACCACGCAACCAACACCACCACCCTCTACCGCCGCCACCGCCACCACCACCCTCTACCACCACACAGCCACCACCATCACATACTTTTTTTTTTCAAAACTCAATGATAACATTTTCATCTCAGTTAAGCCCCTCCCCTTCTATCTACCTGAAATTGCATCGTTGCTCGAAAATTATGATTTTTATGATTACAATCATGGTTCAAAATTTGTGTGTCGATCTAGAAATAAAAACAAAGAGACGATAAGAAAAAGATGTAATGTACTAGTATAGCTTTTAATAGCAAAACACTCTGTTACATTACAGATAATCTGTTATTGAAAATATATTAAAAGGATCATATCCTCAACCAGCCAATCTCAACATTCACAAACTTGACTTGTTTTTCACAAGAGACCAAATGAAACTCTTGATATCATCATACAACACTTTTGCCTTTCGGCGGTCAACCATCTCTACACCATGGCACCCTTCATCATCAAACTTCGTTATCAAGTGCACACCACGTGCCTCCAACATAGTAGCAAAATCTTTTTGTCTATCAACTAGTGGGTCCCCACCATATCCTCTAATCAAACACTTTAGCAACAGTCTGATTTTCTCACTATGAGATTTGCCTAGATCTCGTAATGGGTTACAATACTTGTGCTCTCGGTCACACCCTTCAGGGAGTGAAAGAGACCACACGAAACGAGTTCCACTCAAAGGGAGAATATGATCATTTACGTGGTGGAAGTTTGTGGCATTGAAAGTTTCCTGGTGGAAGTTTGTGGCATTGAAACAGGGCGAAAGAGGCGCATAAAGGTTTTGTTGGTAGCATTGAGTGGTATGTCTTTAGAAAGGGTGAGCTGGGAATCAGTTGTGAGCCGGGGTGTCGCTGGTAAAGATGGTAACGAGGTGAGTCGGGTCACTGATCCATCTGCGTTTTGTGTGATTCTGAAAAACCTGTTAGGATCTGAACTGGAGTTTGGGTTTCTCATGGTTTTGGACAAAAACATAGAGAAAAAATGATTTTTTTTATCACTGATCATGACAATTAAACGAAAATTTATATATAATCTGATCATGACAATTATTAGAAAATGGTTTTATACTTTTATGGTGTCACCTGTAGCAATGGGGAAGATGATGAATAGTATTTTAGGAAGTTAAGTTTTCATTTGCAATGGGGAAGATGATGAATAGTGTTTAGGGAGGGCAAGGGTGGTGGTGGTGGGTGTAGAGGGTGGTGGTGTTGGTTGTGTGGTGGTAGAGGGTGGTGTTGGTTGTGTGGTGGTAGAGGGTGGTGGTGGCGGTGGCGGTGGTGGGTGGTGGTGTTGGTTGTGTGGTGGTAGAGAGTGGTGGTGGTATTGATTAAATATGAACAGTAAAAAGACTATGCTACCCTCGATGACTAGGCACTTAACGAGAAAACTAACGGAAAATGCCTCTCGGTGGCTTTTTTGCACTTTTACGTAACGTTAGTGGTTTTTTTGCGCTACTTTTTGTCTTGGTCCCATTTTCGCGATTTCGTTGAAGTTTAGGGACCATTTTTGCATTTTACCCTTAAAAAAAACACCATGATTATATTATACTCTATAACATTCAGTGGGAGTGTCACATCACAACGCTACAGGAGCTACAGTGATTTAATATTTTTTTATTCCCAACTACAGTAACTAACGACCGTTAGTTACTGTAGCGCTATAACTAACGGTCGTTAGTTATTTAACGACTGTTAGCTAACGACCGTTATCTTTAACATTTTTTTTAAAAATTAGTACGAAATTGGTCCTTCATCTCAGAGGTTCGTTGCATATTTAGTCCTCTCATAATTTACATAATTGGTCCTTCATGTTATACGTTCATTGCAAAGTCAGTCCTTAGTCACTAAATTAATGTTAAGTAGCTACCGGCCGTTATCACACTTTCCCTATTCGGAAAACACCCCGCGACAATGCGCGGTTTTCCAACTAGTTTCATACAATCAACATCTCTTTTTTATTTTTTAATGGCATATCAAAACATACAAAGGAAATAATATACAGAAATCAAACCGTAACCAAACTAAGCGATTACACAATTTGAGAGAGAAAACACACAAGTTATGTGTGAATAATCAGAGGTGGAGCCAAGATTTTTAGCTAAAGGGGACCGATCGTTCTTAAAGTAGACGACATATAGACAATAGAGTGTAATCTAAATAACTAATGAATGAAATTGTTGACTAGAGGTGGCTCAGCACCACTAGTCATCCTACTAGCTCCGCCCATGTGTATAATGAAGAATAAGACTATTTATAGTAAAAGCAAGTTCCTTGATCTTCAAACTACACCTTTATCTTCAAACACGAGCACATATTATACCCTTGATCTTTTATCAATTTTACCATTAAGCCCATGGACCTTTTATGTACCTGCATAACTCAAACACACTAATAAAACACAACTTTGAATATTAGGAAAAAAAAAAAGTCCATGTATCTTTTATACCGGATTTAGATTATACTTCTTAATATGCCACCTTAATCTAAACTTGGAACAAATTTACAAGATACAACAACTCACAAAACCTTTTATGATCAATTACAAATAATCCTTTAGTAAAGTTATCCGCAACATTCTGTTCAGACCTGATCTTGCAAGTTTTAAAAACCCTTCAACTATAGTCTCTCTGAGAAAATTCAAATCAATCTCAAAATGCTTTGTTCTCTCATAAAATATTGGGTTTGCAGAAATATGTATTGCACCATCATTATCACAATACATCTGCATATGTATTGTGTAGTTTACTTTTAGTTAAAACTTTTAACAACTAGATAATTTCAGAAGCAACATTAGACATTGCTCTAATTTTGCTTTGGCAGAAGATTTAGCTAATACAGTATGTTTTTTACTTTTCTTGGAAACCAAACTATTTGGTTGCAGTACATTTAGGTCTGAATCAACATAAACAGTTAACTCAAACTTATCACTTTTACTACATTCTTTACTAGGAGCACATTTAAAATGCCTCAAAACTCTAAAAGCAATGTTTAAATCAGACTTCAAAGGACCATGCATAGCATGACTTAGTTTATGCACTCATAAGCTATATCATGCCTGGTAATTGTTAGATATATCAATTTTCCAACAAGTTTTTGAAAATTTCCACAACTGACCAAAGAAAAATCATCTTTATCAAATATAGTCAGTTTTGTTTAAGTCTTATTCACCTCAATATGAGTACTTGCATGCTTACAACCAAACATTCCAAAATCATTTAAAAGTTTCAAACAGTACTTCCTTTGAGTCAAACAAATACTATTGTCATATCTTAAAAGCTCAATTCTAAAAAAATACTTCAACTCTACCAGATCTTTTTATTTTAGGCAATGTGTTCAACATTAGTTTACATTTGTTAATTTTAGACACACTATTCCTTGTTATTATAATGTCATCAACATATACAGATAAGACCAAAAAAGTTTCACTTTCAAATTTGATAAACAAAGAATAGTCATTCTTAGTTTGCACAAATTCAATATCACATAACACAAAGGTACGTTTTTCATTCCACTTTCTGGGAGCTTGCTTTAAAATATACACTGACTTTTTCAATTTGCACACTCTATTATCATTATTAGAAAAATATCCTTCGGATAAAGCCATGTGCACATCCTCAATCAACTCACCATACAAAAAAGTATTATTAATATCAAGTTGAAAACATGCCAATCATTCTGCATAGCAAGACTAAGTAAACATCTCACACTTACCATTTTGACAACTGGTAAAAATGTTTCATTATAATCAACACCTTATTTTTGGCTATTGATGTGTTCTAATCAGGTCTTAAATTTATAAAGCTGAATGTGACATTTAGTAAAATTTCATGTTATTAATTTTAATATTTATTATTTAACTATTCTATTTTTTTAAATTAACTTCGTCGGAAGTTATCCGCGTACGTCATGACACGTTCAATTAATTCAACCGTGACTAGACTATGTTCAGTCTACACTTCCTATGCATTTTTGGTTCCTTACAATCCTATTTTTAAAAGTCATAACTCACTATACCCATTTTATTTAAACCTTGCACCTCTTTACATTTTACGCGAATTAAATTTATGTTTTAAGGTTTTAACAAAGTGAACCAACCCTAGACTATGACAATTTTACATAATTTATGAATTTTTAACCTATTTTCATGTTTACAAATGAGTTTTATACTTGTCGTGTCATTTTCATAGTTTACGTCACTTTTATCAAGAACCGATGTCACCAAACGCGTTTTCAACTCACGGTTTCAGTTTTAACAATATTTAAACCCTTCGATGAACTCATCACTCATCTAAAATACTTAAATAAATTATATTAATAAGTTTTAACATTTTTATATGCTTTACATTATATTACTACCCGGTATTACGTTTCGCGTCTTAAAAACTCCACGTTTTAACTACCGGGGATCAAAACTACATCTAAAACACTCAATACTTAAATAAAATCACAAAAATTCTCCACTCACCATTTTCCTCTTGATGTGGCTGGTTTTAAACAACCAACAAGCCAATTGGCTTGTTGATTTTCCAACTCTTTAACACATGTATTCCACTCTTGTTCCTAATCATATATAAGCCCTAAAACTAACATAGAGCATATCACCAACAACTTATTTCACTCAAAAAAAATATGTTTTTCCTCTCTTAAATTCGTGGCTCCTCAAGACCAAAGTCACCCTTGGTGTTGTGTTTTTGCTAGTCCAAGATTTAGTGCAAGAATGGTGATCTCTTGGTGCTAGTTTGTTCCTTGTTCTTTTCCTCTTCAATACTTCTCTTCAAGGGGTTTTCATTTGGTGATTTTCTAAAGGCTTTCAAAGGTTAAAGGGCTGTGATTTTTCAAGTTTTACAAAGGGGTTTGGTGGAGAAAAATTTGGGTTGATATGGGGTAAAGAAATGGTGCAAGTGTTGGTTGGGTTAAACTAGGTTTAGCGTTCTTGTTGTTGTATCTTCTTGTTCATCACTTTTGTAAGGAAACTCCTCACTAACTTTTCATTTTATTTTTATTTTAATTCTGTAAAATTATATATATCTTGATGTATTTGAATAGTATATAAGTTATTATGCTTGGTTAGGCTTGGTACATAGCTTAGAAAACAATAAAAACACTAAAGAACTAGACATGCAACTGTGATTCTGAATCAGGGGCAAAAATTGATATTTAGTTGTAGCCCTATGTCTTGCGGTCATTTTGACGGGTATTTCATCGAATAACTCATTACGATGATTAAACTAGAAATATTTCCGTGAAACATGTTATAATCTGAGTACCAGATTTGTAACCTATGAAGCTTGTTTTTCTGGACATAACCAATGGTTTCTCAAAAAATAAAAGTTTTAGATAACATCTCAACTTAAACGTGGCCGCAAGAATGGGATCAATTTGACTTGTAGAACTCTAGCTATCGCATTTTTCGTGGGCCTGTTGTAACACTAGAAATTTCTGGACTGATTAGTGTGAATAAATTGATAATTGAGCTACTGATATGCAATTTTTAGTCAAGTGGGACCCACAAAACTTGTTAGTACAGATGAATACCTTTCCGGGGATATAAAGAACTTATTTTTTCGACTTACGGTTTACAAGTAACGGATTTTCTAAGATGTAAAAGTTATAAAAATTTTGACAGCTTTGACGTTAAAAGTATAAAAAGGATTTAAAAACTCATGTAATTGTATCTTTAAAACCTTATTTTTGAACACTTGATATATTTAGGAATTATGTACCAAGCATAATTAAGATTATAATTTATATATATAGCTAAATTGCATCAATGTTTATTTTCAAAAACCTAAGACAAGCGTATATCTATTTAGGTTCATCGTAGAACTTTCGCGGCTACTTTCTTCATTTGCTCGTTCCTTACTAGCTCCTTTGTTCACAGTGAGTTCATAGCCTCGCCTTTACTTATTTCAATTGTTTTATAAACCTCGCGAGGGGGATATATGCTAGTTTTACAAACTGAATACAAGTAATTTTTGGTATGCTTGACCTGATTACATGATTATAGACATTGAGTACCTTTGCCATCAAAGTCCCTAATTTCATGAACCGTTAATTACGTGAGTAAACGCTAATATTATAGATATGCATATTTGGCCAGGCAGGCCTGTTCGGGTGAGTAGCACTCACTTGGAGCCTTTATTACCAAACGGACATATAATATTTAGAATTGAGGTAATGGTAATTGAATACCTTACGCGGGGCAACTTAAACTTGGCCAAGGTTCGGTGTCATGAGCTCAATGCTATAAATCTTATTTCCGACTTGTATTTGTTACATGTCAACTTAATTATGGGCGTATAACAACGTAGCTTATCGTATTTTAAACTGAATTATCTTGTATTCAACTGATTACTTATTAAACTTTATGAATTCACTCAAATTGTGTTGACTATTTAGCATGTATTTTCTCAGGTCCGTAAATGGCTTAAGCTTGGATGGGCGGCGCAAAGAAATGGATATCTACTTGATGGCTCATGTTTAATAAAATTTTCATTCGATAATGACTTAAACTTTTAAATTTATGTATTTCTAAACTTATGTTAAACTTTTGGGACCTCAACTCTGATAAATTATCGAATGGGAAGTTTTAAAAACGACTTTGTTTTAAAGTAGTTTACTATACTTGTACTATGTGACTGATAAATAGCACCCCATGTTGTATTCCGCTGCGTTACGAAAATGAGGGTGTTATAGATTGGTACCAGAGCACAAATTATAGCGAACTAGGTCTTTTTCCTTTTAAAAACCTAGACTATAATTATTTGTTTTTCAAAATCATGAGCTTCCATCATCTTGTCCGATATCCATGCGCGCCTACTCCTGAATTTCCTATTACTCCCTCGAGTATATCTTAATTATATTAAGGATAATTATAGGAGCACTATAATTATTTCTTAACTCATGCGATAATCCGCGAAAGTATCACTCTTATATATAAACTTTGTGCACTAAACTTTCTAGTTGTATTTTATGCTATTCATGTGCATTGTGAATTTCCATCCGGAAATGTATACACATCTTCGAGTGCACTATTACTATACGTACACATATAGTGAATATTACTATATGTACTTAAGAT
>LBNU01005895.1:31738-95915 GCA_014162995.1 Artemisia annua | reverse complement strand
AAAAAAAAAAAAAAAAAAAAAAAAAAAAAAAAAAAAAAAAAAAAAAAAAAAAAAAAAAAAAAAAAAAAAAAAAAAAAAAAAAAAAAAAAAAAAAATAGGCCTCATTTCATATTCATATTTGTTACCGTTTAGTGGTTTAAAAAAAATTACACTCTACCCCTTTTTTACTTATAAATATCCACCAATTCATCATTTTTTAAACCACTACTTCACCATTTTTTAAACACAACTCCACTATTATATACTAACATTAAGAAAGCATCTAAACTTCTAATATGGCTTGTCGTCTCCCCCATTCTGTCGAAGAAATGCAAGCTTATATTAAAAAAAACACTGCGAGTAAGACTATGCGGCTCGACAAAGGCTATTGTCGAAATTATCAAGCAATTTGAGCTCGCAAAGGCAAAGAAAGAACGTTTGAGAAAACGATACGCGAAATGCAAAGACATTCTATGGAAAGACAAGTTGTGATTGACCAATTTTTGAGCGATGAAGCCAAGAAAGACGACGCCATTCGTGAAACGTTGTGAACGTGTGTTTCACAGATACAAGCAAACATTAGCAACAAAATCCGTTGGAGCTATGAAGAAAACAAATTGTTGGTTCAGTATCACAACAGATGAATCAACTTGGGCTAGGTGCATCAACTTCAGCTGATGCACATGGATTTCTTGAGCAACATAAATGTCAGTTTACGGGCTTGCAGGCGAGGCAATTGATGATCATGGCTTAACTGCAAGCCAACATTTATGAAATTATGTGTGGGGAACAGGCGTTAAGAGAAGTTGAAGCAGAGCAAGCGAGGATTCAACAATAGTGGGAGGAGAAACTCAGGAAAGAAGAAGCAGAATGGGCGGCGTACATTGAGGAATTTGGGTATGTGGAGTCTCCTGAGTATTATTCTGCATGTAGGGAGCATTCAGATTAAGCTATGTTTCTATGTATTTCGTTTCGTATCGTATGGATCATATTTCTTAATGTATTTTATGCAATGTTTATTTAATGTTTATGTAATGTTTATGCAACGTTTTAATTTCGTACGTTTAGGTTTTTATTTTCATACGTTTATGGTTTCAATTTCATAATTTAAAAAAAATGGGTTAAGGTGACTAACCTTGTCCACAAAAAAATGAGTGTGAGTGATGGGAAGTGAGAGGAGAGAAAGCTGAGGTGACGATGAGGTGTAAGGTAAAAAATGTTATACCTTGTCATCCAACCTAATATCCGGCCCTGCACATACACATACAAGAAAATAAACAGAAACATGAAAAGAAGTTCAACGTTAACACCACAAGCAACCCTCCCTCTCATGAACTGACCACAATCCAACTACAATAGTGACGCCGACCGCAAGCTCCGTGCCGACCCAACACCGAACCCGATTTCTCTTCATCATATAGAGTGAAAGACCACATGACATGACTCATTCACAAAAATTGCACTTGGAAAGTTAATTTAGACTCTTTGTCAAGCATACACACCCCTGACCCATGTGAAAACATGGTCCAATATTTTTCTTCCTACATACACAAAATAAGTCAATAATACATCAAAGAATATATTTGTAGGTCCAAGTTACATCTTACTTTCTACTCTTTTTATGCGTACACTACAATATTGTCACATCATTTTGTATAGTGGAAGCTCCCACTCCCACTAAAGCACCAAAACACAAACACAAAAACACAGACAAAGATCCTTAAAAGATGACGTCATCATCACTCACATTCCTCATACTCTCACTCCACACCATACTCCTAACCTCAGCACACTACTTCCCCTCATCACCGCCGTCAGGTGAGTTCGTCTCCGAATGGAAATCAGCACGCGCCACCTACTACGCAGCAGCGGACCCACGCGACGCTGTGGGTGGCGCGTGTGGATACGGGGACTTGGAAAAAGCAGGGTACGGAAAAGCAACAGCAGGACTAAGTACAGTGTTGTTTGAAAAAGGACAGATCTGTGGGGCGTGTTTTGAGGTGAAGTGTGTTGACGATATCAGGTGGTGTATTCCTGGCACTTCTATTATTGTCACTGCTACTAATTTTTGTGCTCCAAATTATGGGTTTCCGAGTGAAGGTGGTGGGAAATGTAACCCTCCTAATGAGCATTTTGTTTTGCCTATTGAGATTTTTGAAAAGATTGCTATTTGGAAAGCTTCTAATATGCCTATTCAGTATCGGAGGTACTATACTAGTTTGTTCACCTTTCCATTTCATGTTATCCCAAACTAGTTGTCCGCTACTAAATATAGATAGGATAATTAATGATCATATTTTGCCGGAGGTCTTTCTGGAAGCAGTCTCTCTACCTTTGGGTTTATCTTGGGGTAGGGGTAGGATCTGTCTACATTCTACCTCCCTCATGCCCCGCCCCGGCGGGATTGGATGTTGTTGTTGTAAATGATCGAGTTTAACATATTGCCCTTGAAGATATTACTATTACAAATTTTAAATAAAACATTAATTAAAAGGGGTTTTGTGCTTAGAATGCTAGTTTTATGCTTAATTTGGGTTTGATAATGATAGTTTTTTAAGAAGATACATTTTATTACACAAAAAGTATGAGTCATTGTGATTGGATGATAGTTCCTAAAAAATCGGATAAATTGCACAATAATCCCGAAAAATATGGATAAATAACCAAATATTTATTGTGATTATATGAAATGATTTATTACAACCAATTGTAATAAAAGACAACTTATTAAGGATAGCTCTTAGGGTTGTCATTAGCAAAACTCCAATTAAGCATACAACTATTGTCATTCCGTAGAAGGTAATAAAGAGAAAGCAGTAATGATTTATGTTTTCCCTAAACCGTGTGTTATTTTATCCAATTTTAGGACGGGGGAATATGTGCATCTATGGAGAATAATGGCCTTTGTTTTAATGTTCGGTTTATAGTTTTGTAATTTGTTAGAAATTTCTTGATATAGAAATCACTGCCTTTTCAAAACGTGATATTTCCTTAAGAGAAATGCAGTTTGAAAGGCAACTTTTTGAAAATGCAACTCCAAACAACCTCTTGATTTGAAAAGAAAATAGATGCTAAACTTAGGGTTGAGACAAAACGTGGTGCACAATCACATAGATGTGGCCAAGTTGGTAAAATTTAGTTCCAATCCTGCTTGGTGCAAACAAAACAAACCGGAACTGGTCACGTCAAACTCCCCTATGTGGAGGGCTTTACCCGGTTTGAAGTCTGTTTGGCTGTGGGCTCATGCCCCGTAAATTAGTTGGCCAAAGGGTTAGAAACCTTGGCTTAAGGCCTCATGCAAGTATGAGTAAGGTTGGGTGGGTGATTTTAATCATGTTTTGCGCACTAGTGTTGATTTGTAGAAGTAATTGGACTAGCTTTTTAACATTTTGCAGACCTATTGATGTTAGCTGTGCAGAAGATATGTGTGTAGAAACTTAAAAGATGGGAGTGAGTAGTAATCTTAGTAATTGGGTTAGTTAGTTTGAAGACGCTTTGAGTCTATTTAGACGAGTTTTACCAAGGTTAGCTACCAAGAACTACATGTTGCCCATGTAGAACCAGTTACTTTTAGTTGAATGTTGCTTCTTTGATGCTCTGGCATACAATTATAATGATATAATATAGTAGCATGGAGCTTTATTACAGGGAATTTAGGTATAAGTTGGGTTCTTAAAAGCGTGAGGCGCTCCGTGCGTTACGGGTCAAAAAGCCGAAACGCAAAGTCACAGGGCGAAACCGCACGCCTTACGTACGCGAGGCACATACTTTTTACGTACACATTTTCTATATATTTTACTACATTTTGATACACAGATACCGCATTAACATCAAAAAGAATCAAGCCTTCTCATAGTTAGCAGAATTCATGCCAAAAGTAATCAATTTATATCTAGGTTTAAAGTCATGTATGTTTTTTAGCCAGTTAGTCTAGATTGGCTCTCAATTTAACTTACTTATAATAGTAACAAGTCCATCTAAAGAAGCATGATATACATCATAAGTGTTATGTTTTAAGGGCCAATATACAGAGACGCGCCAAAAAGCGTCCAAGGCGTGCCTCGGCTAAGGCGGCCTTGAAGCATGTGCCTCACTGCCTATCGTAATTGCTTCGCCTCTTGCGATCAGGCCACTGCCTCACCTCGCCTCGCGCCTCATGTGCGCTTTTTTAAATACATGGTATAAGTTATCTCATAGTGGCAAAGAGCTTAGATGGACTTGAGGGGTGTTTGGTTTAGCTGATTTGTGGGGGATTATTGCCTTAATGAAAACCAATAAGCTTGTTTTCATCTGCTTATGACTTTATCAGTTTGAGCATATGGATAGACACCATATGGGGAAGTTGATAAGGCCATAAGCTGTTAACTGAACTTATCATCTTTTCCAACTTTCAGTAAGCCGATAGCCCTTACAGATTAGCTATACCAACCCGTGAGCACAACTGAATCTATATGCACAATAGATTGAGGCTCAAGGCTCCAGCCTTTAGTGCGTTGTTTTGTTTAATTTTTGTTGGACTTTAATTGCGATGCCCATCAAGATGAACATTGGTTTCAAATAATTCTTTTTTTAAGTATTGCCTCTATGTTGACAGGATCAAGTGCAGAAAGGAAGGAGGGATTCGTTTCACTATAGATGGAGGTGGAGTATTCTTATCGGTACTCATCCACAATGTTGCTGGTGCAGGAGATGTATTGGCTGTGAAGATTAAGGGTTCAAGAACCGGCTGGCTTCCAATGAACAGAAACTGGGGACAGAATTGGCATATAAATGCGGACCTCAAAAATCAACCACTCTCATTCGAAGTCACTAGCAGTGAGGGCCTAACTGTTACATCTTATAATGTTGCTCCAAAGGACTGGAATTTTGGACAGAGCTTTGAGGGCAAGCAGTTCCAATCTTAGGAAATTTTCCACTTTTATACTTGATCTTAAGCATAGAACCTAGTCTTTTTGGTATGCCTTTTGGACCTGGACTTTGACTATTCTTCAGTTTTGTTAATTGTATAAATAACATTTATGAAAAGTTCTGGTGTTTTATCGTTTGTTGATACTCACATTCAGTTGGTCGAGACCATTTGGCAGGTCTTATTGTGGTGCGTCTAAGAAACGACCATTGCATTAACTTTGTATTTGACAAGAAAACAAGTGCAGATAAGTCTTTCACCCAACTAACCGCGTCACAGATATATTCTAGATATCTACATGTTAAAATCTGAAATTATAAACTCCTCCATGAGCGTGGGTTAACATGGAAGAGTCTGAATATTTAACTTTTAACCAATTGCACAAAAGGCCTTTCTGAACTATCAAAACAAGTGCTCATTCATCATTTTGGATGAAATAGACTCCCAACTCTACAAGCAAAAAAGAGGTAAACCTAGCTATAAAACAAGTGCTCATTCATCATTTTGCACAAAAGGCCTTTCATAACACCTCGCAATATCAGGTGTAGCAAGTTAGGGGGAAACAGTTACGACTAGATAACACTATCAAGAAGCATGTTCCCAAGAAGTCTTGTGAGCAGAACATTCAGGGATGATGAAATCTTGATGAAGTGAAAAAGCTTATGTGAACTAAGAGTTAAGAAAATGAAGAGCAAGTTCAATTTGCTAACATAAAAGTATTAAGAAGTTGCTATGGCAATGCAACAGAACAATTAGATGACCACAACATGCAGCTATGTAATGGTCATGAGAAATATGCTGGAAATCTTGAAAGTTCAACATTCTAATACCGGCACAAAAAAACACTTCGGCTTGAGAACAATTTAAATAGAGTCGTCTGTCCTAAAATAAATCATTTGTGCTGCACAAATGTTTATCTGAAATTATTATAGCTGTTCAATTTTACTTAATCATCCACAATTTCAAGAAGCTTCTTTTATTACAAAATAGCTACAACAGATTAGCAATGAATAGATCAGAATGTGTCAAGGTGAACTAATAGGAAAGATAATGCTGCTAATATAAACTCCAAATACTGCATAATGTTGCATATCATGTCCTTTGTATTAGTCCAGCTTAATCAACGACCCAAGAACGTAATCCTCTTCGTTGTTTGGAAACTCATCCATAGCTAAAGGCAAAAAGATAATGACTCAAAAGTAAACCCTTGGCTTGACCCTGTACCATGCTTTGACATTAATATCTTTAGGGAGTGTTTGGGTTAGCTTATTTACACATCTAACTGTGTACCAGTGTTCTGGTACAACTAATAAGCCTTTTATGTGTTTGGATGGTGCAATAAAAAGCTAATGCAGTTATGCTCATCAGCTTATTAATGATGTTTTAATCATCTGTTTTGGACCAGTTTATGGTGTTCGGGATTTCTGTTTAAGAGTGCTTATCTGCCTTGAAAATGAGCAGGTACCACCCTGCTTATGAATAAAGTGCTTACTTTTTAAAATAAGTACAGAAGCAATTTAATAGTGTAATCTAAACACACACTAGAATTGGTTTATTTAAGTTGATAAAGCATTTCGAAACAGTATCTCTTGAATTGTGTTTCGATACAACAGCAGTTAATGAGCTCTTTAAATAAGCTTTCCCAAACACCCCTTTGATTACACAGACATACAGTACATGCCTGCTAAGCTTGACTCCTTGAATAATTATATGGTTTTGAACCTTTTTAGTCCTATGATCTTAAATAGGTCGACTTAAAGGCCTATGCTCGCTCACACACATATTTATGTACTCTATTTATTCCAAGAAGCATCACAGTTCTAACCACTAATCAAACATATACAGCTTTAGAAGATACAGATCATATTAGAAGTAAACTCAAAATGATGGAAGAGGGTTACCTCTCCTGTAAGCTTTTTAGAATCTTCCTTTGTTGTATAGAGAAATCCCAAGGTACACAGTTATTGGTATGTGAGAATAAAGACAGAAGTTGCAACCAACACCCCAACTAGAGGATATTTAGCGTGCTAGTTACAAAAGAAACTAATCAAGAAGCACACGGTTATATAAGAAGATCACAACAACAACAACAACAAACATAAGTGAAAAAAAAGTACAGCAGTCCTTTTCATGGAAAAAAACTTTGTATATTTTCACCTCAACAATTTTGCAAATCCAAAGATGTTTTCTACTGAATACAGTTTGTGGAAGGCTATACTATCAAATGTTACCAAAATAAAGAAAAAAAGAAACTCTATATGCATCTAAAAATTGCAATTTTATAACATTAATGCGTGCTGAAAAGAATAGAACTATATTGGGTTTCGTTTTTGGCATACCCCATCTAATCCAAAACAAACGACGTGCTCATATTGATGGTATGTAACTAGTATAACAGCTTGAATGATCTTCAAGAGGGTCGCTACTTGAAGTGGAACAACAACAAAAACCATCCCAAATCATAGCTTTTGATGAGACTCAATAAGCAATGCATTAAGCATAACCTGAACACAAGCTTCATATACAACATCCTTATAATGCATCCCATCAAACGAACAATCAACCCCACATTTACTACTAATCATCTCAACATCTAGCAACAAAAACGACCCACCATCTCGCCTCAATATCTTACTATTATAAAGCTCTTGATCATAAGCACCACACATCTCACTAGTCATCTTAACCCGTTTCTCCTCAGTATTCAACAACCCATTTATCAAAGTCGGCATACCAAGCCAAAACAAATGCAACCCACGCCCCGAATCCGATCCCACTCCCACCCCCACTCCCACATCACTCCCATCCGTATTCACAACCGGAAGCAATCTCCCCAATGAATCCCTCAACTTTCTTAATGAAACACCATACTCAACATAATCCGTAAAATGCAACATATGCCACAAACCCGAACCCATAACCAACACATCTGGTAAAGTAGTATTCCTTTTCAGCCCATCAACAACCTCAGTCAAATTACTAACATAAGGCGACCAAATAAAATCCAACCTCAACCCGATATCCTCAACGACAATATGATAATCACTATGTCTTTTAAACAAATCCTCATGAATCAAGCCCATTTCATTTTCATCCATAACCAAATCCAACAAAGACACAACAAACAACCTAGCTTGTGAATCACCAGCCACAACAACCCATGACCCATTTAAAAGATCCGAAACATCAACCCGACCCATCTTCTGAAAATCACAAAATTCTAAAGATTTAGTATTATTTTCAAAATTCCAAGAGAACCCATTTGAGCTAGTACTAAAAGAAACTGAATTAACTAAAGAAACACATGACAGACTAGGATCTTGTTGTTCTTGTTGTAATGAGGTAAGGTTATTATTAATATTATTAGGGTGTATAAAAATGTTTGGAAAATAAGGAATGAGATGAATACAAACAGCAAGTGAAATGAATAGAAAACCGCTAAAGAATAAAACTTTATTGCGGCTAAGATGCCAACCAGCCATACCCATTGGTACAAATAAAACAATACAGGCAGCCATGATTCCTAATTGTACTGCACCAAAAAACATGTTTTTTGGTTTTCTTTTTATGGTTTGTGTTGGGTTGGTGTTGATGTTGTTGTTGGGGGCATTTGAGTTGGTTGAAGAAGTGTTTTTTTTGGGATTGGATTGTGAATGAAGGGAGGTGAAAGAAGTGATTGGTATGGTTTAACAAGATTTTTTTGTGAGTTCTCTATTGTTTTTGTAGTTGGTGTGTTTTGTGAATCTTGGAGATGAGTAAAGAAGTGATCACCGACTCTTGTTCTTTCAGCCTTCACTTTCTTAACCCAATCATTATTTTTTACTCTTTAAAATGAAATTCTAACAAAAATAAAAATAAAAATAAAAATAAAAATACTAACACTCTCTCTATCGTCACGCGTTTCTTTATGTGTTAGTTGCGTCAATTTAGCGTCACATCAGCACTTTCTAAACTAACACACAAACTGATACATCACTGACAATGATGATGTGTCTCTTTCTGTGTCACTATACAAATATACCTCATAAATTACTCACATATAACACGAATGGGCCTCATGTTCGTCGTCCCTCGCTCGTCGTTAAACCGAAGAACACCCAATCAATGCACCAGTGAACAGGTGGTGCCATAGGTGTCACAAAGCCGACGCTCGTCAGTTGGCAAACTTTCTAAAAAAGCTAGCTTATATAATAAGCTTTGTTTATCAAACAAGTTTGTGAAAGCTCTTCATAAGCTCAAGCAATTAAAATGAGCTTTTAAAAGTGAGCAGAGCTTTAGTTAGTCAAATTACATAAATCTTTTTATAATATGGTGGAGTAATACGCACAAGCATAAAATATATGTGAATTTAATTTGATGTATTTTTATGTGATTTAACAGCAATAAGATTCACTTATAACTATCATCAAACAACTTTATAAAATATAAACACCAGCTTCTAACTTATAATATAAGAGTTGTAGCTTATGATAGCTAGAGTTTTATCTATCTATAATACTATAAGATTGAGTCCCTAAATTTAATGTGGAGTTATGATGATATAGTCTTTAGAGTTAGAAACAAGTTGGAGTCGTTTAGTAGTACAAGATAGCTAATGCTCGGAATTCAATGCAGCCTCATAATAACTATACAATCATGAAAGGAGATGAAGTGCAAGGGTTGCCCAAATTGATCACATGGCATTTAGTATAGAATTAAAAGTCGGTAGATGAAGTGCAAGGGTTGCGAAAGATTGCAAGAATAATTAATGATTTAACCTAATTCATGCCTATATAAACCGGCCAAAAGCACATTTAGTATGTACATTTGAAGATGATTCACACATCTTTAGATCTTTGATTGTTGGTAGCGGTATGTAAATTCTCTTTTGCAACATTTTGGAGATGATTCACACATCTTTTAGATCTTTGTAATTAACTTGGTATTCTTTTTTTTCTTAATTTAGTTATCATACGCAGGTACCATGAAAATCACACAAGATCATCTAACCGACTTTTAAATGGAACCAAAGATTGGGATACAACCTATTTTCTTTGTTTCTTACATATTTAGGTGATTGTTATAGATGAACATATATATAGATATATGTATTATGTTAATGCATTTTCATATACAAGTAATTTATGCGCATTTTCTATTGATGTAGCTCACATGTGCGAGTTGATTCAAGAAAATATGCACGAGCATGTATGTAAAGCAACATTTAAATGGTTAAATGATACTTTTTAGCGTGATTAGTTTATGTAAGTGTTGCTTTCGAATGCTCTTTGAGAAATATTAGAATGAATTTATCGTGTGCAATTGAGTTATTATTGAAAAGAAGAAGGTCCGCGCATCGCAAAGTGTTTTCTTTTTCTATATGTAGAATCGTTAGTGAGAAACCAATATTTACGCCCATTAAATGAGTTTGTCATAATAGCAAAATACGACATATTAAAAATATCACATTGAGTAATGAATAGAAAAGAAAAAATACATAATTTTGACTTAAAACCGTTTGTAAATTATAATATTAGATAAAAAAAAGTTGAATTTTAAACATAAGCAAAAGTTCAAACTTTTATCGAAAAACAAAACCGGTGCATTTAATTTGGAGTATATACAACATCGAGATGGAAGTGCAAGGCTTGCCGGAATTGATCACATGATATTTAGTAATTAGTATAGTATTAAAAGTCGGTTATGGATTGAGATGAAGTTGAAAAGGTTGCAAGAATAATTGATTATTTAACCTAATGGAATATATATATAGATATATGTATTATGTTAATGTGTTTTCATTTACAAGTAATTTATGTGTGTTTTCTATTGATGTAGCTCACATGTGGGAATTGATTCAAGAAAATGTGCACGAGCATGTAAGTAAAGCAACACTTAAATGGTTAAATGATACTCTTTAGCGTGATTAGTTTATATAAGCATGCAACTTGAATAATGAATATAAAAGAAAAAGTACATAATTTTTCCTCGAACCCATTTGTAAATTAAAAAAATTAAGTTTAAGACATAATAGTGGAGTCCAAAGGGTTTAGCAATTATTAATAGTCTGTTAATTAATATTCATTTGGTTAGCTATTTATAATTGAGTTTATTGATAAAATTTATTAATATTAGTAAGACTTTAATGTTAATTTTCAATGAAATTAATTGTACAATAAAATGAGATAAAGCTAAAAAAGTTTGTAACGATTTTTATACAGTTTATGTTGCATTATTATATATAAATTATTACACAAACTTTAACTTACAAACTTAATAAAGAAAATATTTAACGCACATTAAACTATGACCAATTAGATAGACCCAGTGTGCTCATATTAACATGCAAAAACCATCTAATGGACAAGTATTGTAGGGCTAAGTAATAGACCAAAAGAAACAAAACCATTTTTTTATCATGCAAATAAGTAATAGGCCAAAAGAAACAAAGTCATCACAACTTAATAACCAAAAGTTTATTTATAAAATACAACACTACAAAACCAAAACAACATCAAACAGCTTTAAATTTTTATACAAGAAAGTCAAAACGTTTCATACAACATACTAAATAATAATTAAGCATACACTCGCCAATACACAGAAAGAATACACGATTAACAATTAGATGCTCAGCCCGTGCGTAGCACGGGTTCTGATTTTCTCGTTTTCATATATGTTTTTTGGCAAAGTAGTTTGCTTATTATTGCAAAATGATAAAAGATGACAAATATTTAATTCACAACATAAATGCATAAGAGTATTTTGTAAATGAACACATTAAAAAGCTCAAGCTCAATTTAAAGCTATATTAAATGAGTTTTTTTATAAGCTCTTATGAAAATTAAAAGCTTGCTAAATGAAGCTTATTTTGAATGCTGAAACTCTTATAAACTTCACGCCAAACACATACCAGAAAGGCAACGGTGTACGTGATTTAGGCAAGAAACAGATTTAAGCATGAAAATTTCATCTTGTTTTTTGCCACGGTTAGCTCACCCAAAAGTACCATGGGTGTAGCACTCGGCCTAAAGAGTTGTACTATTGTCGAGAAATATGATGTGATCAAGAGTATATATATAAATAAGAAAGATTCGCTCTTGTAATTGAACCACTAGAGATGATTGCCAATCATATGACTCACTAAGTTCACTTGCCTTTATGGGGGCTCGCTCCGGGCAGGTTCAGGAATAGAATTCACATTAGATTTATGAATTTCTATCGCTTTGCATAGTATCGTGAATAAATAAATCTAGATTCCCATCTATGATATTCCGCTGAATAGAATGTTGCAAAGAGCCCACTAGCTCCACCTTACCCTAAAGGAACGCCTATATTCGGATATTCGAAGTTCCATGATATGAGAAAGTTTAAATAAGCTTAACTGGAAGAATGTGAATCTTTTTGATAGAGTGGTTAATTTGAAGAAGAAGTTAGACTTTGTGCAAGCTTTTATTGATTCAGACCCTTATAACCTTGTTCTAAGGAGTGAGGCAGTTAGTGTTTTAGAGGAATACTCTGAGGCTTTAAAAGATGAGGAGGAATTGTTGGTGCAAAAATCTAAAGTGCAGTGGATGACTGAAGGAGATAGAAATACTGCTTATTTTCATAAGGTGTTAAAAGGGAGACTTCATAGAAGCAGAGTTGAGTATATTAATGGAGAAGATAGTATTAAATATGAAAGAGAGGATGTGGCCAAGAAATTTGTTAAACATTTTGAAGATTTCTTAAGGAAAATTGATACTTTCAAACCCTAAGTGATTTTAGCAATATTTTTAACAACGAAATCCCTCACCATATTAGTGCAGAACTGATTGCAGAAGTCTTTGATGCTAAGATTAAGGAGGCTATGTTTGGGATTGATGACAATAAAGCTCCTGGCCCTGACGATTTCACAACTAACTTTTTTTTAAAAAGCATGGAACGTAGTGGGTAAAGATATGGTTGTCAATGAGTTTTTTAATAAAAGGAATCTGCTTGGTAAATTAAATGCCATATTGATTACTTTAGTTCCTAAGAACCAAACACCTTATAAAGTATCTAATTTCAAGCCAACCACTTGCTGTAATGTTATACAAATGAATCAAAGTGCATTTATTCCAGCGAGGTAAATCACATATAACATTTGCTTGTCTCAAGAACTATTAAAGGGGTATGATTGTGTGAATGGTCCTAGAGATGTGCTTTTAAGATTGATGTCCAAAAAGCATATGATACAGTGAGTTGGAAGTTTTTGGAAGATGCTTTAGTATTGCTTGGTTTTCCAAGTAAAATGGTAGATTGGATCATGCTATGTGTGAGCATTCATTCTTAAAATATATGTGTCAATTGTGAGAGATGTAGTTTCTTCAAAGGAAGCAGGGGTCTAAGACTCCAAGGCAGAGAGATCCAATTTCTTCCTACCTTTTTCACTTTGATTATGGAAGTATTCACAATTTTGATGCAGAAAGAAATTAAAGAAAATAAGGAATTCAAATATCACTTTAGTTGCAAAGGTATGAAGCTCACACACCTATGCTTTGCAGATGATTTACTGGTCTTATGCCATGGTAGTATTAAGTATGTCAAAGTTATTAAAGCTTCCTTGGATAAATTTAGTGATGTATCTTGTTTATATCCTAACCTTAGGAAGAGTACTATGTTTTGTAGAAGTCTGTCTGTGGAAGTTCAGCAAGAATTATTGACTATTCTTCTTTTCCAGTTAGGAAAATTGCATGTGAAGTATATAAGGTTCCTTAGTTATAAAGAATATTGGTGTTAAGGATTGCAAGATTCTTATTCATAAAGTAAAAAAGAGAATTGGATACTGGAAAAACAAGAGCTTATCTAATGCTGGTTGAACCCAATTAATTGCATTTGTTCTAGCATCAATGCAAGTTTGTTGGACCTATGTGTTTTCGCTTCATGTGATTGTCATCAAAGATATTGAAAAGCAGTTGAAGGGTTTTCTATGGTGTAATGAGGAATTGCTAAGAGGTAAGGCAAAAGTTGCATGGAAAGAAGTCTGCAAGCCAAAAGATCAAGGGGGTTTGGGATTTAAATCTCTTAATCAATGGAATAATAAAGCTCTATTGGCAAAGCATTTATGGATAATAGGAGCTATGAAAGAATCCTTGTGGGTTAAATGGGTCAATGCTGTGAAATTGACAGGTAGGAGTAAATGGGATGTGCAAATCAATAGTATTGACAGTTGGCTTGGAAACCATACTAAATTTAAGAGAAACGCTTAGAAGTCATATTCAACTTAAAGTTGGGGATGTAGAACTATTTCTACGTGGTATGATGGTTGAGATAATCAAAAAGCTATTTACAGTATTATAATCAAGAGAGATATTTTCAGTGCCAAGTTTAAAGATGATGAAAAGCTATGCAATATGGCGGAGAATAATAGATGGAAATGGCCAATGGAATGGATGATCAAATACCCAGAGTTGATGAATTACCATGTACCTAAATTACATACATATGGTCAAGACATCATTTTTTTGTGTGATAATGGAGGAAGAATGAAAAAGTTCTCTATAGGACAAGTATGGAATGATGTAAAGAGTAATGACACTAATGTGGTTTGGAACATGCTGGTTTGGTTCTCAAATTTTAATCCAAGGCATGCATTTGTGCTTTGGATGGCAATTAAGGAAAAATTAGTAACTCAAGACAAAATATTTAAGTGGTATCCAAATAAAACTGTTGTGTGTGCTATGTGTAATGAAGAACCTGATTTCCACAGACATCTCTTCCTCGAGTGTAAATATTCTAAGGATGTTTGGGATAAGATTTGCACCAAAACTAAATTGCAAGAATAGTGAGTGGAAGGACTTGATTCAGAAACTGTCAATTATAATTAGGAACTTGAGTATTGGAAATGTCATTCAAAAGTTATGCCTCACAGTTGCAGTGTATTTTTTTATTTTAATTTTTTTTGGAATGAAAGAAATGTCAGAATATTTCAAGGTGTTTGCAAAAGTGAAGAGGGCCTATTCAATTGTCTAATAGAAAATGTTATACTTAAGCTTCTGACCATCAAAGTAAAGGAGTCATATGCTATGGCTGATAACAGATGGAATGTGCAGTTTAAACATGTTGGGAACCAGATCAGGGTGATTAAGTAGCTGACCTCATACCATTGTGACAAATAGTGTGAGTTATAGAAGATGAGACTACCCTGATTTGTCAAACGCTATAGGGTCACAGTGGATTGATGTCTTGAAGATAATAGCATGACGGTGTTTGTTATGGTGTTATAGAGATGGTTGGGCCTTTGATATTGTGGATGATGCCTTATGGTTACTTAGATCATTTTGTGAGAATGTAAACTGCAAGATGATCCTAAGTAGGTTTTTATAAAGGGAAATGTAGTCTTTTATCAAAGGTATCAAGCCCTTTGCATGTGATGAGGCCTTTTCGTGGATGATAGTCATATGGATATACTGTGAGGATGATGCTACAGTAGATTCTTTATGGCTGCCTTCATGAGGGAAATGTAGTCTATGCTAGAGAGCTTACATAATAATGAGGCGTGTTAATAATGTGTTTAAAGTTGTTCTTCATTAGAATGGCTTTAAATAAAATTATTGTTATGGGAAATGTAGTTGTTATGGGAAAATATTGTTAAAATTTGGTTATGAGAATGTTTCTTATTCCGTTTACTATCTAGTTCTGATTTTGAGATCATGGGCGTGTCTATGTATCCTTTATTAAATCCTTGTAACATTTATAAATTTTAATCTAATATATTCTTCATAGTTTCATAACTAAAAAATTAAAAAATAATAATAAATTAAAAAAAAAAAAAAAAAAAAAAAAATTGAAGAACCTATCTTGCAACATACCATTTCTTTCTAATAATGTGAGTTGAAAGTACTTCATATCCTGGATTTCGTGATTAAAGTAGTCACGACAACTATTTAAACGAAAGGATTTTATCCAATTTGATTATATGTAACCGCATACTCAAATCCATAAATTAGTTGGCCAGACAATCGAATACAAAACTAAAAAATACGGAAAATATAGTTGAACTGTTTCATCATTTCATGAGCTTGCTTTTGTGGCTAGAAGGTATATTAAGTAATAATAAAACTTAAACGAGGATGGGCTTTGGAGCATCTAGTGGGCCTCATACATAACCCAGATAATGGGCATTATAGATGTACCTTCTTGCTATTTTATAGAATGAATTGGGCCAAACCTATTGACCCAAACAGTTTACTGTTAACACGTCTTGAACAAACTAACCGGTTTTGACAATTGACATGCAACAAAACTCCTCCTATTTTCTTGCAACGATGGTAAGTCATCAATACTTTGAGATTTAAGGGATAGACAACTGTTCTTTGTTAAACTTAAATATTACGGAGTAATAATCTTTTTCCCGAATCACTAAATTCACTATTGACAGAACAAGGAACTATTTTCTCCACATCTTTTTGACATGAACACCAATCGTGATTAGAGGTGCAAATTTACCGGTTAAAACAGGTTTTCGGTTTTAGAAAAACCGGTTTTAAAAAAATCGGTTTTTCTAATAACCGGTTTCGGTTCAGTTCGGTTTTTTTGATATCGGTCTTTTCGGTTATAAATGTTCGGAATCGGTTTTTTTCGGTTATAAATTTTCGGAATCAGTTTTTTTATCGGTTTTTTACCGGTTCGTTTTTTTTTCGGTTATAAATGTTCGGATTCGGATTTTTTATCGGTTATTCACCGGTTCGTTTTTTTCGGAATTTTACTAAAAACTTCGAACATTTATTTAATAAACTTGTTAAATATCAAACATATAATTAAACAATATACTCATAACTTTTATTTAAACAATACAATTATACAATCATAACTATTATTTAAACAATACAATTATACAACTAAAAAAATACAATCATAACGTTTATTTAGACAATACAATCATAACTTTTATTTAAACAATACAATCATAAAAATATATGAATACTAATACATTTAAAGCTTTAGTATAGCTATCACCCGAAAACATATTAGTGACTCAATTACACTAATATTGAGTGAAAGCCAAAACACAACTCAACAAACCCATGTCTTCACTTACTCAAGACAAAAAGCCAAAAACCTATCACAAAAATAAACCCAGATCCCATATTGTGATATTACGAAGAAAAAAAAATCATTCCACACACAATCGTTATCCACACAAAATACCCAAAAAATACAACACAAAAAATTCTTATCCTCCTCATCGAGAAGAAAGAAACCCAGATCCCAATCTTTCTCCCAAATCTTATCAAGATTCGATATATACAAAAATCTTACAACATCAAAACAACACACACCAAAAAAAACACAGATCCGGTAAAACCATCACTCTCTCGTCACTTCCCATTTACAAAACCAGATCCAGATCTAAAAATCAAATCCCCATGGTGGTTCGATGGTTATATAAAAAAAATAATAAGAAAAAAAAAACGGTTAAAACCGTTTATTTAAAAAAACCGGTTAAAACCGGTCCACTTATAAAATCGAAAACCGGTCTAACCGGTTCGGTTTAAAAAAACCGGTCCGGTTTTTAAAAAACCGGTTTTTCTGAAAACCGGTTATGGTTTTTCGAGCCGGTTAAAAAAAACCGGTTTGTGTTTGCACCTCTAATCGTGATCATTATTGATCAACACAACAAATTATGCTTCACAAACACCAACAACCATGTTACACACATGTAATTTGGTACCGCTTTGTACACATAAAAGGCCCATACGATGCACGTACATAAACCAACCCTAAACGGTTTAACGTGCAGTTAATCCAAACCCTAACGAGTGTTTACTTCCAATCTACACAAATAAGAACCTAAAAAAGGTTCTATAGGCGTTAAGCACACTCCAATCCACCAATCGACCCTTCTATATGTTAAAGGGACGATTTACTGCAAATAAATATTACCAAAACCCTAAAAGGGTTTCGATAAAGCATCAAAGGGTAACGCAACAGCACCAAACAACCCACTGATCGTCCCAAATAAAATAGAACCGATTTAATAATCTCAATGAAAATTAAACCGACTAAAAATTATGAAGGAGGAACGATCCAAAAAACCACTGATCGAAACAAAGAGGGAATCGATTATAACATACCCTAAAATCGTTAGATAAATAGGGTATATAATAACCGACCTAAAGAAAATTAAAGAGATAGAGATCGATCAGATTCAAAGGTCGACTAAACATAAACCTTAACAAATCGATTATTCCAATAGAACCCTAAAAACGTGTTTTTCAATCCAAAAACTTGATCAAGTAGGAGATAAACACGGATGCAATCTCTACAATAGCAAATCGTTGAAAGAACAACAATATGTGAGGCCAATTTGTCCCTTACATGATAAGAGCCGTTGTCACTAAAGGCTCACTTCTTGAGAGAAATTGTACCTTACTTTACGCGAGCCGTTGTCCCTAAATGCCTGCTCACTTGATGAGAGCAATTGCCCTTTACATGATGATAGCCGTTGTCCCTAATGCTTGCACACTTGATAAGAGCAATTGTCACTTACATGATGAGATCCGTTGTCCCTAAAGGCTAACTTTGTGAGAATATGTCCCTTACATGATAAGAGTCGTTGACCCTAAAGGCTCACTTCTTGAGAGCAATTGTACCTTACTTTATGGGAGCCGTTGTCCCTAAACGCTTGCTCACTTGATGAGAGCAATTGCCCTTTTACATGATGATAGTCGTTGTCCCTAATGCTTGCACACTTGATAAGAGCAATTGTCACTTACATGATGAGATCCGTTGTCCCTAAAGGCTAACTTTAAGAGGCCAATTCGTCCCTTACATGATAAGAGCCGTTGTCACTAAAGGCTCACTTCTTGAGAGCAATTGTACCTTACTTTACAGGAGCCGTTGTCCCTAAACGCTTGCTCACTTGATGAGAGCAATTGCCCTTTACATGATGATAGCCGTTGTCCCGTGGGACTTGAACCAACTACATTTTTGTTGACGGGACACTTATACTGACTTATATTCCTCTGAGCTAAAGACCTTTAGGTTTACATATATTTATATTTAAAAATTTAAAGATTTTTTTTTATATTCATTGTTTTGTATCCACTTGATTTACATTTAAATAATTACTCCCTCCGTCTCAAATTTATTGTCCATGATTGACTTTTTTAGTCTTTCTTCTTCAACTTTGACCTTAAATGTTTTTGTGGGTGTTATATACTATTTGATGCAAAATATATAAATGGATTGGGTTTTAAGTGTACTTTTCAATGGTATAATTTTTCATTAAGTATTATATAATAAAAAATATATATTTATGGTCAAAGTTGAACCAACTTGACTTTGAAAATTCAAAGTGGACAATAATTTTGGGACGAAGGGAGTACTCCACAAGATAATTATTGCATACAACAACAAAATCCAAGAAAAAAAAAGGAGAAGATATTATAAAATTAAAAAGCAGACATGTAAAAGACTATCCTACAATATTAAATTACCATGTGTTTTCAAATGTGTAAGACAAGAACAGAACCTTTACATTTCAAGAATCATGCATAAAGTACGATAAACCATCTACTAACGTGATCAAGATCCATGATTGATTGGCTTATCACAAAGTTAACAACATACAGCCTCATACATTGTCTCCTATTGAAAACAAGTAATTTAGTATATTATTTGTAGTTTTAAAGGCTTAAAGCTCTTTATTTACTAATCAGAACCCGGTAACGTAATATCAACTTGCATGGATGACCTCCTATTCGGAAACAATTGTGTGAAGGCATCCTAATTAACGAACAACACCAACTTTACTTTGATAACATTTATAAATTATAATACTCCAATTACTCATAACTTTTTCATGCATGGTAATCTATCTACTAATCTGATTAAGCTCCTTGATCTCATAGTGCATGTAAATATGTAATCGATAGTAATCAACACCTATAATGTTATAATCAATGATTTACATATGAGACTTGCCTTAACCTAGTGGATTATATTTGTTAAAAAAAGTATATCTTCTTTATTCATCATTATCTTCTTTAAGTATAATAATACAGTATTGTTCATTTATTTAGCATGGATTACTTTAACAATCTGATCTTTATTCTGTTCTGTGAGAAAATATTCAGGTGACGTTCATTTTCTAAGAGAAAAGAGACATTGGGCCGACAAACTTTTGGCATATGAATCAATAAAATAAACTATGTTTCCCCATTGTTTATTTATCCATAGAATTTGATATCTTTTTCCTAAGTTGATTAATTAACAAGATTAAGATTTCTGCATTATCATTTACATACATTTATAAAATCAGACTATTTGTTATATTTTTGCTCATCTATTGAATTTATGTAAATTCATATTATTATATTCTTAAGCTTACAACTATGGTTACACTATTTTACGTGGTAATAAACGTGACAAAACTTATTTTCATACGCATTTACGCAAAATTGTTGAAACATCATATGAATTGTCTGAATACACAAATAAGAACAAATAACTGGATTGGAAAATAACGAATTAGCTACAACTTAGAAATTTCCGAAAGTGCTGGATTTGAAGTCTCTAATGCATGCATAATTATAACTATAACTTAACCATTGAATTATATGCATTTTATTATCAAAACATATATGCATTTTTTAGGAAAGTAACAACTAGTATAAATATATAAAATGTACAAAGATACAAAAGAAACGATTACAAAGATATAGATAGAAAACAAACGATCCGGTACTACTACTAGGCTGTGCCGTAGACAATCTGATCACCCACTCGATCTCCCCTTATATGTCATGAATAGAAAATGGGCATGCGAGAGGTGTAGAAGTATTGTGTAACAATAATAACATATACAACTAGCTACACAAGATAATAGGGGTGAAAAATACTCATAAGGGCCGTTTGAAAAATATAACGCTTGCACAACCACATGCATAGGGCTGTAAACAAAGTGGACGAACAAGAACGAAACTTTGTTCATGTTTGTTCATTTAACTTTAACCGGACAAACATACGGACACGAACGCTTAAACGGACGAATTCTCTTGTCCATGTTCGCTTATTAAGAAAATGATTTATTCATGTTTGTTTATTAGAACACTAAACCAACATAAACGATCAAACATAATTGAATGTAGAAATAACCTTTAATAAACTATGCATGATCTTTTGTTTTACAAGCGTTGTTTTATTTAAATGAATCAGTTTTAAAAGAACACAATTAAATGATTTGATATATGAACATAAACAAATAAATGAACATAAACGAACGTTAATAAACGCATAATCGGACATTCACGAACATAAATAAACGGATGCGACTTTTGTTCATGTTTGTTCATTTAACTAAACGAACGTAAAATATTATTCATGTTTGTTCATTTAATTAATAAACGAACATTAACGAATTTTTTACCGAACGGTTTATGAAATGTTAAGTGAATGATCAGTTCGTTTACAACCCAACACGTGCATGACTGAAATCTGACCACAGTTAATAAGATTTTGCTAAGCTTAAATTTATGATCATTTGTAGTCGTAATTGCTTTAACTTAATCCATTACTAACATGTTTATTATGTTCAGGAAGCATCAACTCTTTACTTTGTCTGAATCTGAACTCCAACATTATGTAAAAGCTAGCATCAAGCAAACATACAAAAATCATGCTTTATAATGATTACTAAAATTATCTTAAAATATTAATTAACACTTAATTAGCCCAAAAATTAAAAAGAAAAAGATAATGTGAAAAACCAAAATCAGATAACTTGAATATGCTTTCTAGAATATATATTATGTACTTAATATTTATGTGTACACACTGTAGACATATGTGTATGTGAAATATACGTACATTGGTGGTGAGGTTTGGAATGGAATACATATGAAGAGAAGAAAACATAAAACTGAGAAAAGGGGAAAAGCACAAAAAGATGGATTGATGAAAAGGAAAAGAAACACAAGGAAGACCAAGTGGGTCCCACTAACTAGACCATCTACTCTTCCTGCTTTGACACGTCGGATACCCTCTCCCCTTCACGTGCCTAAAGCCTGGACCCACATTCTTTTGCCCGACTACGAAATAATTCTCATATCAAAGATTAATACTTGAAGGTATTATTTAAAAACTCGGTTTGATCCGCTCGGTTGAACCAGAAACCTATTGAGTAGTTGGAAACCGATTTTGATTAAAAAAAAACGGTTAATCACGAATCATTAGCTCGGCCGGATCGATCAAAAACATGGTTTTTATAGCTTATATTGGTTGAACATTCATAAACGTAAATGAACAAATGAAATGCTTCTTTGTGTTACAAAAATAGTTTGTTGAACATTATGCTAGTGAACGCAATTATTGCTAAATTGTTTTACGAAATAGTATCAGATTGATATTTACACTTACGCGGGACATCTCATGGTTACGTGTGGCATAAAATGATTTTGTCATAAAGCTGGCCGTACAAATGTCTTTGATTTTCTAATAAGTTGTCACGTTATTGTTAATGCTTCCATTTTTTCTTTAGCTGCTATTATGAGTCATCAGATTTGTATTATTTGTTTATATTATTGACTATTTAACACTTAACGAGTGAAGATCAAAAGAGAAGAAAAATTAAAAGAGTTAAGATCAAAAGAGAAAGAAAAATTAAAATGAGAATTCGAGGCCATATAAAACTCGGTACTTAAAGCACTTATGACCTTATGGTTAAGACTGCTCCGCACTTTAGTTATATCGTTTATTGATCTTGTGATAGGCCTGATTTTATCTGTTGAACATAGATTTGGTATACGAATTCTATTTGAAAAGTGAGTCAGATAAACTAATATATGGACTAAATTATCAAACAATATATATGGTTCTTGAAAAACACATAAAATATGGGACAATTAGTGATGAAAATTATCATCGCCTCATCCAATCCAATCCATCAATGATTCAATGGTGGACATGAATGATGGCAATTGAATACAAATGATAGTTTTAATTTCCAGTCAGATTATTCATCTATCATTTATCATTCAATGGTGGACATGAATGATGACAATTGAATACAAATAATTTGAAACAATTATCAGAATGGTTCATGTATCCTACTATCCTTAGTTATGTGCCCGTTCAACCATTTCTGTTCGCTTTTCTTCTTTTGCAAACTTTGTTTTGATGATAACACAAATGTAGTGTATTTTTTTTTTTATGAAGACTAGGGGTCCGTTTGGTTTGTACATGGGTTTAGATTAGGATTTGGATTTAAATGTATAGTTGTAGATTTGGATTTGAATTAGCAGAGAGAAAATATAATTAAATAATATATTGTTTATATTTTAAATGAATAAAAATTTAAAAATTTAAAAATATTGTTTTTTTTTAAATAGATAAAATGATTATTAGTGGTAGATAATAAAAATGGGCTCACATGAAAATAAAAGAAAATGTAAAAGTAGAGGGGGTGATTGGGAATTCAACACACCCTCAAACTTGGTTTTCATCCCCAATCGTGGGGGCCACTTACACATACCAAACAACTTTTTTAGGCATCATGCCCAAATCCAAACCCCACAACCCCTAACCAAACGGGCCCTAGGTTGGTTATCTGTTACCTTCGTATAGTTGTATGATGTATCTTCAACAAGTTAATAAGCATGTGAAAGCGACGTTTATAGTACGCCGCCAATATAGCTCAACTTGTTCTCCTACGAATGATTAGCTGCCACGTGGATCTAGAAGCACATATTCCAAGAAAAGACAACATTCAAGTATGGCATAATTGGGATCGGAAGAGATGAGAGTATGAGACAGAATTTCAATCTACTTTTCTCGCTTCTCTATTATCTTACTTTATCTCTCTTATTAACACAAAAGACAGTTTTTAAGGGTACCTATTATCTTAGTTTATCTCTTTAATTAACACTACAAGACAATTTTTATTTTTTAGCAGATTATTATTAGTGTTAAGCAAAATTTGTATTAGATTAAGCTTGAATAATCTTCGTGTTATTATTTATATAATACACATCCTTATTATTGCGTTATAGAAAATAACCCTACTTACTTGATATATCACAACTTCCTTCGATCCTCTTCCAAAACATCTATACAAACCCTAGTATTTTTTTTCACGTCCAATCAACACATATCATGTAAAACCCAACATTTTGAAAGCTTACAAAATTACCAAAATACCTTTGTAACTTAAAATTTCAATTAATACTTAAATAAAACATCAAATGAATCCCAAAATCTTGGAAATTAGCAACATATGAAGTATGATAATTTTTTTCATGAACATTTTAATATTCTAAATGTCCTAAAAATAGTTGTCACATTATTATAAATTCACATAGGCCGAAATAAATTGTAACAATGTATTTATTTACTTTTTTTAAATGATTAAATATAAATAATAAGGGATAATTGTTATATAATTTAAGGAAATCTTTGAAAAATCAGAAATTGATCCTAATTGATCTCTTGGGCCGAAATC
Source organism: Artemisia annua (assembly GCA_014162995.1). Classification (NCBI taxonomy): domain Eukaryota; kingdom Viridiplantae; phylum Streptophyta; class Magnoliopsida; order Asterales; family Asteraceae; genus Artemisia; species Artemisia annua. The sequence goes on along the minus strand of LBNU01005895.1, from coordinate 71,589 downwards.
CATGCCCCCTCCTCAATTATATTCACGGTTTCTAATTGTTTCCCTTTTATAATTCCTAAAAACTCTAACCGATTAAACCAAAAATCCCAATTCGACCACCACCAAAATTCTACAAGTTCTTGGTATTTTTCCTGGATGTTTTGGAGTTAGAAGAAGGCTAGAAAAATATGATTTTTTTTCGAATTAATGAAGCTTGGTTCGTTGGTTTTGATTTCTTGCTCGTGTTTTATTCCAGCCGAGGAGAACAAATTCTCCACACTTCATCCGATCATTCTAAATGCTATCTGGTATTTTTGTGACTCTATTTACATCATATATGATCCATATAAAATGGTTATCACGATCCATGCATGCTACTCAGGTCGTTTGAATTAAAATACGATTTAAAACCCTAAAAACCAAATAGATTGTAAATCGGCTATTACGAATTTTGTGTCCTTCAAGCCTATTTTTCTCAGGTCCTATTCGTGCTAGATAACACTAGAAAAATGATCCTTGTAATTTTCGAAGCCTAAATCATCCTTGGTGAATTATTTTGAAAACCGGATTTAAAAAGAAAAGATTTAAAAATGTAATCGAATTGTTTAGGGTTTAGGGTTATTGTAATTTTTATAGGTTATTAAATGGTGTAATGATCATATGATGATGATTGGTATGTGGGAAAAATTAGGTATTATGTTTGGGGATTTTTGTTGAAACCGATTTGATGTTTATAATTATAAGGGTGTGTTTTGTAATTATTGAAACTAGTGGGATATTTTTTGAAAATTAATTTGGAACAGTAGAAAATCGTATAAATTGATACTTGATGGGTCTATGTGTAAATTTGGATAATTAAGGGTTTATTTGGGAATATTATTAATTAAAAAGGATTATTTTATTAATTTGGAAACTTGAGGGACTAATTGTGTAAATAGCTGATTTTTGGCCTAAATTAATGTTAAGGGAATAAAATTGTAATTTTGCGATATTTGATGGATCTATGTGTTTATTGGGTTAATTATGTGATTTATATGTTAATTAGATAATTTGAATGTTTAAATTGAAATAAATATAACTAGAGGGACTAAAAATGTAAATATGAGATATTTTGCATGTTTTGACTTGATTTATACTTAAAGGGCTGTCTATGTCATTTTTATATAGTTGTGGTGCTTATGTGATAATTATATTAGTTAAAGGTTTAATTATGGTAAATTATATAATTAAAGGGTTAATTTGTAACTTTTGAAACTATGGGGGTGTAAAGTGTAAATCTGACATATCTGGCTTATGTGACTTTTATATGAGTGTCATAATGTGTTTAGTTTCATGTGTGACCCTCAACTTGTTAAGTTGACACTTTTAACCCTAAAACATGTTCGGTGACCTAACGAAACCCTAATCTCATAAAATATCTACAAAAGGAAATCCGTTATACACGAGGCCATAAAACTTGACATTGGGAAAAAAACTAACTTATAAGAATGTGATAATCTATGAGAACTTACTATTTCTGGAAATCTGCTAATTATGGAAACCTGCTATTTTTGGAAAAGTGCTATTTATGGAAACCTTCTAAATAAGGAAACTTTCTAAAAATAGAAAGATAACCTAAAAAGGAGTAATCTGATTTGAAATGAACAAATGAATAATTCTCGACTTCAAATTCATCTAGGTTATGTGAAGAAGAAGGAGTTCCTATTTCTGTCTGATGTTTTCTTGTGTCTGCTTTGTCGTCTGGTTGAGGTACAGATATTCTGACCTTTCAGTAAGGTTTCTCATGACTCATGATCTGTTTTCTCTACCCCTACTCTGATTTCTGATCTTGGTTCTTCTGATGTCTCTGGTTCATTGACATTATGTTTTGTATGAAAACCTTTGAAAATATAACTTGATGATATGAGACAAACTATGTGGAAATGATTTCTTTAAACATGATATCAGACTTGTTTCAAAAGGAAATTTAAATAACTCCTGCTAAAAACATTTTAGAGAAATACCTTTATGAAAATCATGTTTTTAAATGAAATGAAAAACCTCTAAATCTGTTTCCTTATAAAAACTTTCACACTTGTAAACCTTGAACCATTGATATGAACCTTTGCTACCTTTCTTCTGATATTTTTCCTTTGTTTAGGATTCCCTATGCCATTGCTATGATCCCCTTTTCTATTTGAACTTTTGTTATCTGAACCACTTACTATCTGAATTTGCTATCTGAACCTTTGATATTGAACTTATGAAATATGAACCTTTGATATTAAACCTCTGCTTTATGAATCTGCTAATCTGATAAAATCTTATATACATATATATACCATCTGATATGATCTGTATAATCTGAACTTCTGTTTTATCTGGACATTTAAATTCTGATATGTAATCTGAACCTTTTAAATTAAACATTGACCCATTCAGTATGAAACCCGGGCTATCACTAGGCATGGGGGTTCCATGTCCGTGTCATTGATGCACCAGTGGCATGACTCATGTGTGGGTGAGTGATTTCTCACACCGTCCCTTTGATTATGGTCTGCACGTGAATGGGTAAGGGGCGAATGGATGCATCCTAGGTCTGTTATCTGTTATCTGTTATCTGTTATTATTATCTGTTATCTGGTGAATGTGGCTGTGTGTGCAATACACGTCCTTCACAACCCATTGAGGTCACCCCTCTGTTTACATCTGATATTCTGAGGCCTCCCCTCTGGATTTCATATGAGGCTGCTACTGATATTATCTGATCTGTTCTGGGCACGTGGTTGAAATACTGAATATAAAACCTAAACTTAAACTTTAACCTGGTACCTTTACATTTACTTTTACACTTAACTTATATTTAATCCTTACATTTACCGCTACACTTAACCTCTACATTTATTTCTACTTTACTTAACTTTACCTTCATATTCTAACCATGTTACACCTTCCGATACTTATCCAATGCAACATATTCTGTCTTTCTTTTCTGTTTCATATTACTTTGTTGTTATATCTGTTCACTGGGCTTTTTAAGCTCAGCCGCGTTTTCTTTCTCCCGCGGCAGGTTTTAGAAGGAAGCTGGGTTATGGGTGAAGAGCGCAAATAGGAGCTTTAGAGAGGATTTGCGTTGATGGATTACTAGTGGTTTTGAAGAGGTTTTAGATTAGTTATTTTGTACTTTAATTCTGATATTGTATTTCCTTTACCATAGAACCGTTTATAACCTTGGTATTCGTTTGTATTATTAAAGTTTATGCTTGTGTTTGTTCTGAATGACACCATGAATGTGACATTTTAGCCCTTGTCGGGTTGGGGTGTTACATATCATACCATTCGTTTGTATCAATAAACAAACGATTGTTTACATCTCTTCTCCTAATATTACTACACGATTACCTTAATATATTCTTGTGTTTCACGTCATCTACCTTACCTTAATAGACGACTATCTCCTTCAACATGGTGAACACCAAAGTCCCTCCCTCCAAGTCCAACAAGATCCTAGCTGTACCCTCCATCACAAGCCTTGTTCTGGTTAAACTAGATCTTGCAAAGTCGAAGTACTCCTCTTAGTTTTTCTTTTTCAAGAATCATTGCAAGGGTTCAGAAGTTTTGGATCACATCAAAGCACCCACGACATCATCAAGTATATCGTTCCTCCTACCTCATAATGGTTCAAGGCAGACTCCTTTGTCAAATCTTGGATCTTTTTAACGTTTAATGATGTTCTTGTTGATTGTCTTGTTAAGGCCAACCCTAAAACCGCCCTAGATGCATGTTTTTTCCTCGAAAAATTTTCCTAGACAATAAAAGAACAAAATTATTGCTTTACGGGTGAAGTACATTTTTTAGACATAAGAGACATGACCGTGGACGCTTATTTTGCTAAGATAGAATCCATTGCTACTTTGATTTCCAACCAACGCTCTCATATTCATAATGGAGACCTCGCCACTAATGTCATTAATGGTTTTAGTGAACGGTTTGCCCATGTAACGGCATTATTGCCCACGGTGACCCAGTCCCCGACTTTGATATGGTTAGGTCAATGGTGAAAACCAAGGATCTCCGTTTGTAACACAAGAGCACACCTTCGAATGTTCACACAACCTCCTCGACTCCAATAGTTTTGTTGACCGAGAGTGGTAATCATGACAATCGCGATTCTAAGACTCGTGACATACCAAATAACAAATCTCCTAACGTGTGTCGCCACTATGCTCAACCCGACCGATGCAAATAGGGTAATGGGTGTAGGTTCGTTCATGACAATGGGAGTCGTAGCAACACCATAACTCACCAAAACTCTCTTTGGTCTACACATCATACTAGAAATACAAATGCATACTCTACTAGAATGAACAGTATGTCTAATCTATACTACTTATAAAAAGTGAATGCCCATTCTTGAAATATTGAAATTTTAAAAATTTAAACTTAAATTAATGTAATTTGCCTAAATTACCCCTAAGTATCTCTTAATACACCTTAAGTTTGATCAATTCTAAACTTGACAACTTTTCAAAAACACACACTATATTAATTTAAAAAACACGCGCTTTGTATTTCAACAAATACATGCTTTGCATTAAAGGTCGAACCAAAATTACGATTTTGAAAATATAATTATTTGCCGCTACACACCATTGCTTTGCTCAGGTATATGTCTAGTATATTCAAAGTATTGGACATACCCAATTTATTCAACTTGTGCAAGCCCAACAAAGGCTTTTGGCTCAACAAAGGTATTAAATACTATGTTATTTTCTTAGATCATGTTTCTTATTACTTGTGGTATGTCCTTTGCGTAATAAGTCTGATACGTTTGCTAAATCTGTTCAATTTCTTTCTCTTGTTAAGCCTCAATTTAATGTGGAAATAAAGGCTTTTCAATGTAACTATGGTGGCGAGTTTGACAATACCATATTTCACTAATTATTTACCAAGCATGCCATTCACACTCGTTTTTCATGCCCCCGTAACTTTCAACAAAATAATAAATCTGAACATATGATTCGCACCATTAGCGACCTTATTCGCACCCACCCTTTTATTTCAAGCCCACCCCCTCATTTTTGGGTGGAAGTCCTTCTCATGGCCACCTATCTTTTAAGAATATTACCATCCACCGCCATTAAAAATGACACTCCTCATTTTCGCGTATACAATACCAAACCTAACTTCACTTTTTTGCTTATTTTTGGTTGCTTATGCTATACTCACCTCGACACCAATCATAAGTTTGGCCCACGCTCCACCCCATGCATATTTCTTAGCTACCAGTCTAACCATCTTGGCTTCCATTGCTCAAACCTCTACACCAACAAATTATTATCTCTCACAACGTCACGTTCGATGAGACCATTTTTCCTTTTGGGTCTACATCGCTAAATGAAGCACCACCTGTAACACCCCCAAAATCTGGTTTAACGGAAGCATCCATGTTTGGGTGCTACTAAAATGGTATCACAACACAAAGTATAAAGAACGGTTTTACCTCAACCGTTTAATAGAAATTTCATATTCAAAAGGATTTCGTTTACAACATTCCAAAAACAGTGTGGGAATATAAGCCCATAAAAGAAATAAAGCGGTCCCAAATACATCAGAGTCATCTATGACCATGCCATGCCCTGCCAAAGCCTCCAACAGTAAGCTATCGCTTTAAACCTGAAAATACATGCTAAAGTGTCAACTCGAGGTTGGTGAGTTCATAAGTTTATAATAAAGCAGTAAAAGTAATGTGAGTTCATTAGAAAGCTGTTGTGACCATTACGTCGCTCCCAATGTCATGAAAATAAAGTTTATCTTCAAGTAAAATTTGAATTGTGGACCATAAGTAGAGTGTGATCATTACAACGAATGTAATGTCACATAAAAATAGTCTATTACGCTAGCACTAAGCTATATGCGTGCTAGAAAGCATGTAATTGCATGCTAGAATGTAAACGGCAAGCTAGAAAGCTGGTAAAGGCATGCTAGAAAGCATGTAAACGGCAAGCTAGAAAGCTTGTAAGGGCATGCTAGAAAGCATGTAAACGGCAAGCTAGAAAGCTTGTAAAGGCATGCTAGAAAGCATGTTAAATGCATGCTAGAAAGCACGTTAAGGCATGCTAGAAAGCATGTAAGGTCATAGTGGGATTCAGGAGCTTAGGCTACACCACGTAATAGTTTTAAAAGCATAGGTATAAAGGTGGTCCAATTAAGAGTTTTAAGAGAACATAAGTATATTTCCAGTCCAAGTAAAATGCTTTTGAACACTTGTGTCGATGAGAAAATAATCAACTATGTAACATGTAAACACATAAAGCATTTGAGTAAACAAACAAACATTTGAGTAGGACAAGTAATGTTTGAGTAAACAAGTAGCATGTTCAAGTAAAACAAGTATTGCATTCATGTAAAAATGAGCATGTATTCTCGCCCAAAACAGTTGTAAAACGAGTAAAACAGGGGGTATGAACTCACCTTAATGATAGCAATCTGCTAGACAACAAACAATATAATGCAACCGCTACGACACGCGACCTAGTTAAGTATGGTAAGTCTTAGTACAATGTTCGTGCTTTAAATGTTTTGACTCCTTTGAAAAAGGTGTTATGTGTGACCAAGTGCTCGCATATTTCTTGCTTGTTGTGTGTTACGTACATTTCAAAAGTAGTTTATTAGAAAGACTTTTGGTGAAGGCTCGTGGTGAAAGTGTATGGTGAGAGTTGGTACAACGGAGCATCCGTACATCGTATTTATCGTTACAATTCATAAGTTATATATATATATATATATATATATATATATATATATATATATATATATATATATATATATATATATATATTAGATAAAGTTTATAATTATGTATTTAGTTAATTAAAATTAAATAAACATGTGTTGAGAAAATAATATAATAATAGTGTTAGTGGAGGAATATTATATTATAAATATTATTTATAATATAATTTTAATTATAAGTATTTGAAATAAATACTTTGTATTTAGAAAACTATATATACGCAAGTATCTTTGCAAAATATGTTAAGTGTTATAATTTTTAGAAAATTTGGGCATGACCCGTTCGTTTATCCAACGTTTCCATTTTCCTCAAATGTTGCAATTTTCTCAACTAAACCGTTCGTTAACTTTACTTGCAAAAATTAGTACGTAAAACATATGTTATTCACTATTTATATAGTTATCGATATAATTCGTTCTACGTTATGAAAATAGTCACCGCAAGTTCAAATATATGTCAAAACTCATTTTCGTTACCCGTAATGTTTATTGGGCCTAAAATTCACTATTGGGCCCATTAGCCCAAAAATTAGCCCAAAACTATGTAGTCCGATTTAAGTTACGATATATATATATCGTTATATGTCAAAATTAATTTTTATACGTCCGATAACAATTTTTGGTCAAAAAGTCAAAGTTGGAAAAATATTGTTGGGCTCGGTCTACTTTTCACTGAACACCCCTTTTTGGGTTCAAAATATCCACTTGGCCCAATAACTAATTTAGTGTTTATAATTACGCAACTTTTTTATAATTAAACGTAATTAACACTTGTAATTAAGTATTTAATCTCAAAAGTCAACCTTGGTCAAATCTCAATCCATTCGACCCAAAATAATTAATTTCGACCAAAAATGTTTTATTTCACCAAAAATTGTATTTTTACTAATTAATTATAATTAGTTACGTTTAATTCGACATATGCTCTAATATAATCTTTCAAGTAAAAATTCCATCAATTCACCACTTGAGCCAAAATTTTATGTTTTTCAAAACCCCAATAATTTCATAATTATTATGCAAGCCGATTTACATATATACACCTAAAAGTGTATATTTCGTCTTAAACTCGCGTAATTAACACAAATCACATTTGTATCATCAAATTAGTACCACAAGCAACAAGATTTACCACACAAGCAAGAAATACTAAAATAAACATATAGCATTTAATGTGAGTCGATTCACATGCATGCAACCCAATCTATATATATTTTTCATCTTGACAAAATATATACATTTAGCACTTGGTAACCTCATTTAACAACACAAGAACATGATTTAAACAAGATTAGAAATTTTTTGATGATAGCTTACAAAGTTGTTGGTTGTACGTGGCTAGGAGAACAAGAAACAACCCAAATTGCTTCGAACTTTACCCAAAACACGTTCCGATTAACCCAAAACTCTTGAATTTAATACCCAATCAACTTGAACTTCAAAAATTATTTTGTGAGCTTGTGTTTGTGTGTGTTTCGGATTGGAGAGCAAAGAAGAACAAAAAGGAGATGAAAACTAGATCTAAACATGATATTGTCCATGTATAAGCAAGTATGGTCTAGAATTGGTAATAATCCTGGGATAAAAGGATGTTTCTTGGTTTTTTGAGTAATTTGCATGTGCTAATTGTGTTGGATGGGTAGGTGGCCGGTTTTTGGAGTATCCAAGGGGATCAAATAAGATTTGTGTCCCTCGTTGGTGTATCGTGTGTCGGTTTAAGCTTAAATGTGACCGAAACGTCCCGATTTGACTTTTTGGACACGTATACGTAAAATAAAGTTTTTAGCCACGTTTTTGTCAGAAATGTAATAAAATGTCATTACTGACTCAAAAATATATTTACTTGACTTTTACCATAGGTACTGTGGTGTCGGTTCGCTTGCGGCGTTGTTTTTCAGAAAATGTGAGAAAACTCTCAGTAAATTACGAAACTTGTCAATGACTATCCGAAACGGATTAATTTATGTTACTGACAAAAATAGACTATTTTAATGATGACTGTAAGCTACAGTGTGCAGGACAGCTCCCGAAAATGTTTAGAAATGCTCAAAAATATCTATTTCTTCATAGAAATGCCTAAATTAGCTATAATAAATAAATATTTATTATTAAAATTAGTCTGGAAAATTCCTGTTTGTTACACCACCCTATGTATTTCTCGACGATACACCAAATATAATAGCTCATCAATTTCTTCAAACCAACACCCCAAATACGTCAACACATATACCAGAAAAAATTAATCCAACCCAGCTTTAGCCCAACCTCAAACTCCCACAAACTACTTCGACCCAATCACATGTCCTACAAACAACCCAAATTCCCATGGTTAAAACCAGCCCAACCCACAACCCATAACATAACACCACTCAGCCTAACCCTTCTCATGACAACCAGCCCACCGGTCCAACATTAACTGTCACCCAACCTCACCCCAATACGACTTCAACTCATCCCATGGTCACTCCATGTTGATACTAATAAAAAGAATTCACGTTATAATTGTCATATGTCTATGGTTTCTCCTCTTCCAAAGACTTACATGATCGCCATGAATGATCCTAATTGGCAACATGCTATGCTTGACGAATATAATGCTTTAAATAAAAATAATACTTGGTTTCTTTTGCCCTGACCACGTAATGCGAGTATTGTTTATTCCATGTAGTTGTTTAAGCATAAGTATTTTGCAGATGGATCTTTGAGTAGGTACAAGGGAACAATCAACAACTTGGTGTTGACTATGATGAGACTTTTAGCCTGGTTGTTAAACTCGCCACTATTCCCACGGTTCTTAGCCTTGCTACATCTCGACATTGGCATGTTCATTAGCTCGATGTCAAGAATGGCTTTTTGCACGATACATTATCTGATCATGTTTGTCTTCTTCTGAGATCATTATATGGCCTTACGCGGGCACCTCGTGTCTGGTTTTAGCGGTTTGCTAGTTATGCTACTCATATTGATTTTTGTTACAGCAGATGTGATTCTTTCTTGTTCATTTATAAACAAGGATTTGATGTTGCTTAATTTTCTTTATATGGATGATTGATGTGTTATTAGTGGTCTATATATTTTATTACCAAGTTTAACTATTTATATTTTGCGGAACTAACCTATAGACTAATACTAACAAGGAGTGTACCCGATCAATGTAGCTAGTGGGGTAAGTACGAGTCATTGGTCAGGAGTGATTTACTAATATATTAATCCTAAAAGTATTCTAATTATCCAATTAAATTAAATTAACGCAAAGGGGGGTTTAACCTGAGACACTAGCACGAGTTTTGTTTTCTAATTAAACTAATAAAGCAATTAAATAAACAAAATAAACAAGACAAACGAAAGAAGCAAAAAGGCACTAAATCAAGATAGGAAGAACGTGATAGCCAAGTCTATTCCAATTAAGTATTATTAATATGTTTTACTAGTTAAATAATTCTAGTTAGGTACGGTCCCTCATTGGTGATTTGCTAATGTAAACAAGGTGCATCTTCTCCCTTAATCAGAGGCTCTGACGAGGGTTAATGCTGTTACCAATAATGAAGCCCGTATAATGTCTTTCGACTATTATTTATAATCTATCTAAGTGACATAAATGCAACCTAAACTTCTAACGAGTTTTACTAACTTATTTGACTCATTCTTGTAATCATCTACCTAGCAGTATTACACGTACTAGTCATAATAAAAGAACTTACTTAGGGAATCTTCCCGACTTGTTTTCCTAAGGTAGGACCAATGCAGTTGATATCCTACATTAAATTATCATGATTCGGGTCGATAGTTTATAATTCAATAACCACTATATGACGTAGTTATGTTACAAAATTTTAGGGTATAATCCATAGATCTAGTTACAAGACAACTAAGAACAAGTAAATAAACGCATAGGCGATAAACATAAATAATATCCAACGAGGTAAACTAGTAACCAATGTAAAACATATTAAAAATAGCCCATAATCTCAGTAACAAAGTAAGAAAACATAATCACAATGTAAAGTGCATGAAACATAGTAAATATGTTGGGTCCGTCTTTCGCATACGCGTTCATGCAAACCATGAAAGATATGAATAACAGTTTTAGCAAGTGAGAAAAATTGGTGAACATCAGCATGGATGAGGTTGGGTTTGCTTGAGAATGACATAGACATGCTAATAACGCCCTAAATCTTATTATCAATGAATCAAAGATTTACAAGGAATAGCGTACGGAAAACTACCCCCCAGTTGACAGATTAAACTCTCCAAAATTAAACAACAAAAGACCGCTAGCTTCTTTGTTGTTTCTAGGAGAGGAGGATTCTAATCATAATACTTTGTATTATCTTCTTTGTAGGAGTCTCTACTTAACTTGGTTACAACCGAGTGTTTATATAGGAGGGGAAACAGTGGTTGCATTTGGGTTGCATAGTAAGTTGTCCACTTGCTATAGATAGGCACTTGCCTAGTAGGCTAGTGTGAAGCGTACTTTCGGCTTTCCTGATTTGACAACTTATACTTCCAATTCATGTTTCACGTATATTGATAAGTACTTGAACTTATCTTCTTAAGAATTTTCCCGCCCATGCATTCAAAGGTTGTGGCTGTAATCCAGAATCAAGTATTCAGAGTCACATAGACATTTGTCAGATCTCAGTGACACTGGTGTTGTCTTTAGCTCCTTTTAAATCACTCCCTGACACCGCATCAGTTTGTAAGATGTTTTCTTCAATTGGTCTTCGACTTCTCTAAAGCCATACATGTATTTGAGCTTTATACAACAGTCACTGATTTCTTTATCAGTGAGTCATCTTCTAAATAATAATCAGAGAGACATGTTCTCTGATAACTCTCAGGAAGTATGTCACTTTTGATAACTATCAAGTTCACTTTGATAGTTATGAAGTGACATTCTCTCTAATTGTTATCAGAGACTTGATGCTCACTGACCTTCAGAAGGTGAATTAGGCTATTTTATGTTTAAATACTTGTCAGAGACAATTGGGTCGGTTTTTCAGACCCAACAAAATACGATACGCTAACCGAATGATTATATGATGAAACTAGGTTACAAAGAGTTTTGCTAATCAATGATTAAGTTTGTAGAATTTGTATAAGGGTTTTCTATATATAGTCTCTGAATTTTGGTCGATACGGCGTATTGGAGTCCTCTGATATGGCGTATCGGGCATTAATACCATAGGGCCTACAATTAAGATATTCTAGAATCTATACGAACCACATGTGGATATGGCATATTGGCCATATTGGATACGCCGTATTGATGCCCTTCGCGACTTGTGGATTTGATGGAGTGTTGAATTGTATACGCCGTATTACATAGCATGAATACGGCGTATTGAACCTGTGTAAAGTGGACTTTGATTTATTTCTTCGTTTGAGCTCCAAATCATGTCCATTTCCTTAACTTTCATAATTTTCTCTGTTATTTACTAAAATTAACAAAAATAGGCAATTAACTACCAATTCTCATATAAATAACATAAAATAGAAAATGGGATAAATGCTGCATATATTTAGTCTTTATTTGACGTCATCAATGATATTTTGTTCACAAATTCTTCTACAACATTTTTATAGAGGATTATAGCCTCTTTATATCAAGAGTTTTCTATGACTGATCTTGGTCCACTGAAGTATTTTTTGGGCATCTCTGTCACCCCGTTCCAACAAGAGGATGTTTCTTTGCCAGAAAACGTATGCAACGAAGATTCTTGAGCTCGCAGGTATGCACAATTGTCATTCTTGTAGGACCCCTGTTGATACGAATTCCAAGTTAGGAGCTAATGGTACCCCGGTCTCTGATCCGACTCTTTACAAGAGTCTTGTCAAGGCTTTATAGTACATCACCTTTACTAGATCTGATTTATCTTATGCAATTTAACAGATTTATCTCTCTATGCAAGTTCATTAGGAGCCTCATCTTGTTGCACTTAAGAGGATTTTATGTTATGTTCATGGTCTTCATTTGTATTCTGCCCTACTTTTTCACTAGTTGTTTATTTGGATACTGATTGGGCAAGTTGCCCAACCACTCGATGTTTTAGTTTAGGTTATTGTGTTTTTCTTAGTAAGAATCTACTGTCTTGGTCATCCAAGAGGCAATACACTCTGTCTCGCTCTAGTGCCGAGGCTGAGTATTGTGGTGACTGAGATTTCCTGGTTGCGGAATCTCCTTTGTGAGCTCCGTTCTCCTTTACATCAGCTACCATTGTTTATTGTGATAATGTTAGTGCAGTATATTTATCTTCCAATCTCGTGCCGCATCAACTCATGAAACACATTGAGATTGACATTCATTTTGTTCGGGACCAGGTTGCCATTGGACAGTTTCTCGCTTTGCATGTTCCCTCACGTTATAAGTATGCCGGTATTTTCACTAAGGGGTTATCGTCCTTCATTTTTATAAAACCTTTTGAAAAAGCTTTGAGGTCTTCTCCGTTTCCGATCAAATTGTCGTGTGCATGGGGGGGGCTCTTATCTATTGTTGTTAAATAGTTTGTATTGGAAACGACCGTAAGCTTGTCTTGTATTATTATTTATATTGTACACATCCTACTTACACTTTTATCGTTTCTAGTTCAACATTTTTTTTACATTCCTTCTCAAAGTTTATATTTATTATTTCGTACTTTCAGTTTGGAGTTTTTATAATAAACATAAAACTATACAAATAAAAGAAGAAAAAATAATAAAGAAAGCACAGAGGAACATTAGAATCATTTTAAGGGATACTAATAACTTGTCCCTTAAAACTATTATACGTAAAATATTGGATTTATTAATAACTATATTTAACGCCTTAACAGATATATATATACCTTAATCAGGTACTAGATGAGTATCCGTGCATAGTAACAAGATTTTATTGCTGCTAATAGTTGTAGTGATAAAAAAAATATTTATAGGTTATAAACGAAAATAATAAAAGTTTAAGAATTTGAGGATTAAATACCATTTAAACTGAATGATAATAACATGTGTTATTGGTTAACGAAAATAATAATAAAAGTTTATGGTTTTCATATATATTTTTCTTACTTTTTCACTTTCAAAAATATAGATTACAGATACAAATTTATTTTCATCAAAACGTAAAGCATCTGAAAACTTGGAGAGAATGATCAAACTAGTAACTAATATATACATGATAAAGAAGTAAACAAGGCTAGTCATCTTGCAAAGACAATTCTTATTTATTTTTTCCAGACAATCTCCAGTGACATTGTTGCCTTTTTTTGGAATGCTCACAGAGTTCCATAAAGATCCTTACTATCTCAAACCACATATACGATTTAATTTGATGTTGTGATGAATCCACATGTCTGATATCGGAGCCCGCAGTACAGCAATTTAATTTGACAAGGACATGCATGAAGCTTTGACACAATAGTCGTGCATTGTATAGAGGCATACTCATAATAATTGCTTACTCCGAATGGACAAATAATCTTATAATCTGGTGCGCAAAAGAAAAAGTTACACAACAATGAATTGGTTAGAAAATTTATTTACACTTGGGCACTTGGTTGGTAACAAATATAAATATTTACTATACAATGCTAATTTTGTTTTTTCTTTCGAAGGGCGATTTTATTAGAACTAGTAAGTAGCTCGAAAAAAGGGATTACAAACTGGAAAACAATTGAACATGATCGACATTCTTGTTTACGTCAACATGGTTGAAAGTTCCCACTTTTGTGTAAAATCCATGCACAAATGTGAGTGAAGCTTTATATCATCTCCTATAATTGTATCGTTCGTCGGTGGTTTAACTTCAAAACAGATACGGTTTCGTAGGTTCCACATGGACCACAAAATTGTTTGAATCAACTATTGTATCGTTCGTCGGTGCCTCGGTGGTTTAACGTCAAAACAGATATGGTTTCGTAGGTTCCACATGGACCACAAAATTGTTTGAATCACCGCGTCAAATCATAGAGCAGATTTGGGAGGTAGATTTGTGGAATCATCGCTAAACTAATCATAAATTCACATGCCATTTTATTATACGGAAAATACCACATTTTTTTTTGTGACATAGAATCTAGTTATGACATTTTGGTTGATTGAGTAACTTAAGATACCAACAAGTCATAAAATCATTTCACGTATGAGTTTGGATAGTTTCAAATCAAACAAAAAGTTTATTGACACAAAACATAGATTATGATCTAGATAAAGAAAAACAATATGATAGTGAATATATTCATATAATTAATTAATTAGTTGTGAACAGTCTGTCCATAAACTATAGCAAAGATCATTAAATAGTATTTTAACATAGATTATCATTTACTCATTTTTGGAGAGAGAGAAAGAATGAATGAGGAAGAAGACTCACAAAAGAAAGAAAGAATCAAGGTGATAGAAAAACAAATTTATTTAAAGATAAAGTGTTCCCTACCCCCACATTTGCTTTTTCTCATCTTCTCTTTTTGTTCTCCTATCAAAACCCCCCAAGACACCCCATTCATTCTCTCCCTCTTTTTTCCTTCCTGGTCATATCTCCCTCCAGATCTTCTTCTTCTTCTTCTTCTCCTAAGGTATGTGTGTGTGTGTGTCTGTGAATATATATACATATATATTTATGAAGTACACTAAAATGGATGATGACTTATTATATATATCAACTTCTTGTGTGCAGTTTATTGGCGTCTCAAGGCTAGTGTCCCATATATTTTTATCCTTTGGGGACAACAATACAGGCTTATATACACATATATACCCAGCAAAGACACCATTATTGGCTTGCTATAAGGAGAAGCTAGCTAGAAGATCAAGTTTTCAATATTCGTATACATACATACATAAATGGCACCAGTTTCATTGCCTCCCGGCTTCCGTTTTCACCCCACCGATGAAGAGCTTGTTGCTTACTATCTCAAGAGAAAAATCAATGGTCGCAAAATAGAACTCGAAGTTATCCCTGAAGTTGATCTCTACAAGTGTGAACCCTGGGATTTACCAGGTACATATATATGTGCATGTTTAATTTAATATAATCTTGGTGTCCTGCATGTCTTCATGGTGATATGATGCACCCATTGCAAATTCCCATTTTTTATTGCTACTGCTAAAAAAAATAATCATTCTGAAGGAATTTAGATTGCTTTCTGGTTTATGCAAGTATATACATATTTAAAAAAATAGTCTATAATATACTGTACTATTTTTGCAGTTCATGCAAAATCAAAACTACATAATCGTAGTAATTCTATAGCATTTATGTTTTTTTTTTTTTTTTTTTTTTTTTTTTTTTTTTTTTTTTTTTTTTTTTTTTTTTTTTTTTTTTATCAACAACACATATATAGTTTGATGCATATAAAATGCTAATACACTAAAAATATTTTTTTAAACGTTTATACATATCACCTGTAACAATTTTTCCGCATTTGGATTACAAAAACAGCAAAGAAAAAAGCATAGAGAGAAAAAGGCAATATGAGCATGATCATGAACAGTCTATATGTGTAATGGAAGTGATCACAAAATCAAGATTCTTGTCAAAGGGTCTTTAATTACGTACATATTCTTTCGATTTCATCTCTATTTTTTGTTGTTAAAGGCAAAAATGAAGGTTCTTCAATGTTCTTTATGGGTGCATCAACTTTGTTCTTGATTACGACTATAAAAATACATGAAAATGAAAGGTTTAGCATAAATCAAACCTTTTTTTGAATATTAATTTATATCATTTTCCGAATTTCTAGGGTTACAGGAATTGGTTTTAATTTCTGTATAAAAACCACTTCATAAACATATATAAACATCTATACATATATTTAGGTTATTCTCGACAATGAAGAAAATGATAAAATATTAGTACAAAACTGCTAATAGAGGGGCTAGGATTACATATCAGTCGAATATAATTAGAACTAATTAGCTTCTAAGATAGAAAACTAAGCATAAGATCATTCTGATGATTTTTGTTACATACATATATTTGTAGCTTAGATATATACAAGGCTAGTCAAAATATTATTGGAACTTTAAAGATAAAAGACATAAGATTACCATGATGATTTTTACTTAGGGAAAAAGTTCGTATTTAAAGGAAGTTAAGGTGGCCCCTACATCTTTTAAACTCGTATAAGAACAAAATTTTAGTGATTAGCTAATAAGAATGAAGTCAAAAAGCAAACTAAAGAGGAAAGAACTTGACTACACTTGCCTGTTCTTTCAAAGATAGATATGATTACCAACTTTTCTTTTCTTTATTAATTTTCTGACACCAAATCTAGTTCCTGAAATATTATTAATTCTAGAAATAAGCATGTTTGTATATGTTCCCATTTTTCATACATAGTTCTATATATTTTAACTTATCAAAAGATTATCAAACCATTAGTCTCTCTTGCAGTGAATATGCTTTTACATGTCTTTAATACACCTACATTATATGCTAATGATTTTCGTAAAATAACACTGGTCGGAGAAAGAATATTATAACATTTTTATTCATATTCAGGGAAATCACTATTGCCAAGCAAAGATCTAGAGTGGTACTTCTTTAGTCCAAGAGACCGCAAATACCCGAATGGATCTAGGACTAACCGAGCCACCAAAGGGGGGTATTGGAAGGCCACAGGTAAGGATAGGAATGTAAACTCCCAATCACGAGCCGTTGGGATGAAGAAGACCCTAGTTTACTACAGAGGAAGAGCACCACATGGTGCTCGTAGCGATTGGGTTATGCATGAGTACCGCCTTGATGAGAAAGAATGCGAGAGTGAATCTGGGCTCAAGGTAAACCTTCTTCATGATAACTAACATATATAATTACCAGTAACATGTCAAATTTTTAGCATAATACTAACATGGAGTTTGGTTCTTTTTGTGACTTCAAAAGTTGCAGGATGCTTATTCACTTTGCCGCGTTTTTAAGAAGAGTTTGAATGCTCCAAAGACTACCGTGGGAGTGCATTATGCTGCTGCCGTTAGTGATCACTCATCAAGTATGGATGTTTATTTAGAGGGAGGACGAGGTGGTGAAGATATGGAGACTTCTAATTATCCTACACCACTGGCTTCATCTTCATCTAATATCAATCATGGATCTCCATATATGTCATGTGAAACAAGTGATGGAAGATGGATGCAATACTTATCAGAAGAAGCATTCAGTTTCCCCAATCCATCTTTCACAAACTGCGGAAATGTCTCTAATTATCCACCGTCGAAGGTACAAACTTTTACATACACATCTTAGACCCACTAGTTTATTTTTCTTTAGATTGAGTTTGAATACATAATGGTAACTAAATTGTTATTCATAGCAAATTCAATTATTATATCTAGAAAAAAAAAATCAATTTTTCATTTTTTTTACCCATGCATAGCATATATAATTATGACATTATTGTCTAACATTTTCAATTATCGTCTCAGGTTGATATAGCATTTGAATGTGCAAGGCTGCAACAAAGGTTATCGATGCCTCAATTGCAAGTACAAGATCTGCCTCAACAAGGTTCCACTAGCTATGTGAATTTGATGAATATGCAACACACAAGTAGCAACATGCACGAATTCACAACTTCATCAAATGGCCCTCAGCTGGACATAGTGCAAGAAATCCTTTCAGTCGCTGAAGCTTCTCAGGATCCCATGAATCAGAACACTTGGGGTGGAGGTTATAACGGTCATCATGAAGATGATTTCTCGTTTCTGACTAATAATAATAGCAACAATCAAATGCAAGATATCATCTCCAATAGGTTCATGGGAGATGATCAGAATATGAGGTCTATTGAGGTTGGTGGTGTTGATGAGCAGCTCGGAAATGATAGGATGGTTGAGAATTTGAGATGGGTTGGCATGTCTAATAAGGATCTTGAGATGGTAAGTATCATTCTATCTAATAGTTCATAATTTTTTTCAAGAAACAAGGACTATAACATTAGGTAAATTTGTCTAGAATAAGCAGTTTTTAAGCAATTTCAAACACAGTCAAATTTTCTTATCTGATGCATTAATACATACAAGGAAATACACGGTTATTGTGAATCTTTGGTTTAATTTTATCTTTTTAACCAAAAGTCACCTTGATTTTCTTGATATATACAGACCTTTTGGGACGATTACAAGAGTGTTCCAGTAGAAAGCACACCAAATTTCAAGCGCGAGGAGCATGACGTTCAAGGTATAAGAAGTTTCATATGCACATCTCATTCAAATTATCTAGATCTCCATTTACTAAATATTCGGAAAACAGTTGCAGGAGAAAGCAGCCATCACAACAATTTGGAAAATAGTGAAGATCACTTCTCACTTGGACTTACAGCCGAAGATCACAACAACTCAAATGAAAACTTCTTAGACGAAAGTGATCTGGATGACTTCACAACAACTCCAAGCTTTGAAATTTTCGAGAAAACTAAAGTCAGTCATGGGCTAATTGTTTCAACACGGCAGGTTTCAAAAACTTACTTTCACCAAGTTGTCCCTTCCCAAACTGTCAAGGTCCAACTGAACCCTGGAATGCTATACGATGACTTCAAAATATATGCGGGTTCAAAGACATCTGAGGAGAACTCTAAGAAGACAATAAGCCCTATTGTCAACTTGTTTTCACTTCTGTTGATATGTTGCTTTTATCTAGAGGAATCAACAAAAGATGATGTTGATCACATGAAGTTCAAAGATGATGATGATTCACATGGATACAACAAACACATGAACGTTGAAGATGAGGAAAAGAATGAAGGATGGAGCATATCAAGTGTGGTTTTGGAGAATGTGATATGGCCATGTGTGACATTGGTTTTGGCAATATCTACCATATGGGTACATCAAAATTACTAATTACAATGGTCTTTTAATTTTTTTTTCTTACTTTTTTTTTTCTAACCATGCAAAGTGAACTTGTTTACTTATAGGACAGATAAAGCTAAGGTCTCCCTGGATTTAATCCGGGGTTGTTTAATTATACCACTATTTGTATTTCTTTTGGTTGGTTTTAAGTGTAATCATACAAGGGGGCAGGTTATACTTGGTTGATTCAGTATTATGAATTGCTAAGGGTTTTAGAGATCTAAGAAACTACATTCAATATAGCAACAAAGCTAATTTCTAATGTAAAGGACTGCATCAAATATTGCACTAATAATACATACATCATAGTCTGGGTCTTCATCAATATATCAAGATTTGTTCGGTAATGCACCTTTTTTTAAACGATTGTTATAAAATCTCTTAATGACCAATGATATATTATGAACACATTACATTTTGCTAAAATGGGGCGTAAAGTTCGATTGTTTGTAACGTTGGATATAAACCCCACACACAACAAAAATGGCTATATATGGAAATGTAAAGAGCGCTTACAAGCGATAAAGAACGACGGTTTTAATTATGTGTTTCATCAAGAGGAATTTAATCTACGTTCACAACAGTGCTAGGAAGTTGATTCTACTAATTTCATAACATTTTTCACGATGTATACAATCATATCCGACGCTATACAATGTGGCAATTGTGTAACATTCTGAAACATGCAAAGTATATTTCATTTCGAACAATCATTGAATCTGTCATGTGAAACAAATCTGAAAGCATGTATTTAAGATCGAACTTTGTAGAGGATATACGTAGAGGTGGCCAAAACCCGGTTCCCAGAAAATCCGGTTCCGGTTCCGAACCGGATCCGGTTCACGGTCAAAGTCAAGGATCCGGTTCCGGTTCCAAACCGGATCGGATATTTTCGGATCGGCCCTATAAGAAACCCGGACCGGTAGCACCGGTTCCGGTTCGGTTCCAAACCGGATCGGATCCTAATATCCGGTCGAACCGGTTCCCAAGAACCAGTCGACAATTCCTTAACAGTGGACAATTCCTTAACAACACTTGATTGTATATTCCATAACAGTGGACAATATCCGGTCAAACAAGCTCGTGAACAATTTCTTCGAACCAAAATTGGTCGACAATTCCTTTGAACCAAACTATATGTCATATAATGCATCACCTAGCAGTGAACTATTCCTCTTTGTAGACTAAACTGTTCTTGACATAAGTAGCCTTGCAAAATATCCATATGAACCATGACGAGCTTTCCTTTTAATTTGTATATACTGGTATGTAGCATCTAACTTGGTCGACACTCGACAATCTCCATTTCTTTGTTTCATTATGAAGTTGGAGGGATAAGGGTGCTTGAAGTTGGAGGGATAAGGGTGGCTGTTATTGAAGTTGGAGGGATAAGGTTTGATGGTTGTAGATGGATTGGGTTATAATATTTTTTTGGGCTTCAACTTATAACATTTGGGTCATGAAACACAGCATATTTAGTGAAAACCCAACATATTTAGTAGCTTAAAAAAACCGGTTCGGAACCGGTTCTTTCAAACCGGATTTCAAACCGGTTCTAAAAAAACCGGTTCCAAACCGGTTTCTAGCCTAAAAATCAAGAACCGGGTAGGAACATGCGGTTCCTTCAAGAACCGAACCGGTTCTTGGAAAAACCGGTTTTGACCGGATTCGGTTTCGGTTTTTTTTTCGGTTCCGGTTCCGGAACCGGTTTGAATGGCCACCTCTAGATATACGTAGCTAGTGGATATAGAAACAGTTATCTCCCTTTAATTTGTCTTATTTTCCAAATAAAATCATCTCTATACTTACGAATGATAAAAATTCAACGTAAATTACAAATTTTCTAAAGATCAAATGATCAAATTTTCACCACTCGTTTTCTATCAAACTAAAAGAACCCATATTCACTTCTTTTTTCAAAAATTAAATACGCTACCTGTCTCAAAATATAAAACCTATTTGTTATTTTTTGTTGTCGAAAAATTAATATTCACTTTTGATTTCAACAAATCAAAATGATTCTAAATGCGTGAGAATGAAATTTTATTTGTTAATATTATACGTGGCTTACTTTTCATAACTTTGTAAATATGAAAGTAAACATTTAATTTAGGATGAGGGGTGTATCTAACAAAACCGTTAACTGTTACGCGATACGAATCATACTATCGCGAAAAGAATTAAATCATCTTTCTGTAGAAGGACACTTCTATATACTTTCGTGAATTTTTTTCAAAGATTTTTTGGGTATTCAAATTGGCATGCTAAAAAATCACATGTGATTTATGACGCAAAATTTAAATTTAAAAAAATAAGTGTTTAATGCGGGTTTAGGGTTTATAGGGGTTAGGATTTAGGTTTACAGTTTAGGGTCTAAGGTGTCTGGCTAGACATTGTGAGCAAACTAATCTCAGAACGACTACCCTTTTAGATAGTCCGAAGTTGGTACAGGTGAACCTCCGTGGCCACAAGGGGATTAATTTCTCCCCGCTGGATTCGAACCTTTGACCTCCACTTTGGAAGGCTGGTATTGATATTACCGTCGAGACGCCTTAGCAGTTAAGGTTTTTAGGGTTTAGGCGTTTGTAGGGGTTGGGATGTTAGGTTTAGGAGTTAGGGTTTCGTTTAGTTGTTATGGTCTAGGTTAAAGGGTATGCAATCAAAATATGTGACAAATCACATGCGATATTGTAGTGTGTAAATTTCAATGCCAAAAAAAACTCTAAAAAGTTATTCGAAAGTATAGAAGTGCCTTTTTATAAAAAAATGATTTAATTTTGCCGCGATAATATGATTAGTTTTGTATAATAATTAACGGTTTGTGTGATATTTACTTATTAAAAAGAATCTTAGAAGTTTTTTTTNATTATTATTTTTTTTATTTTATACTTTGGTGATAAAAATAGGTAGTGGAGATTTGATATTTTGATTTTGGGGAAATTTTATATCTCTCAAATTAAAACTTGAAAATTTTATATTTACCCAAATCATGCTTTAAAAACACAGTACAAAATGCATTCAATGGTTGTATTATGGGTATATATGCAATTAATGGATGAAAAGAAGAGGAGATATAGAATTCTCCCTTTAATTTTTAGAGAATTTGTGATCAATGTTGATATCATCTTATACTTACGAACCCTACTTTTAGTGATCTCTATGGACTAAGGTCAATTTTTGAAAGACGACTATGAGCCTGATTTCTTGAATAAAAGTTGTATTGCTAGGGTTGATGATCATCATAGTCTAGCGATACTAAACACCAATGAAGCGAATAAGTCATCAAAATATATAGGTCGATTGAAGGCAACACAAACTAAAACAAGGGGTATGGAAGAAGATTGGTCAAGCCAATAACTTAATGGGAAAGCAAGAGATAATGTCATAGTGCCATACCCGCATCCTTCAATTACTTAGGTCTCAATATTCTGGAATTGTTGCCTATCTTGATTCCAAGCCTAGATGCCTACAACCTTATTGAGAATGAGTTCTTTCCAAGATTTCCAAATTTATATACCAATTGTTGCCTCTACTAATACTCCCTCCGTCCCAAAATAATAGTTCTCGTTTGACTTTTAAAGTCTTTCATATTCAACTTTGACCTTAATATTCTTCTTTGTGTTATATAGTACTAAATACTTCTATTATTGAAATGTGTAGTACACTTACATTAAATACTTCTATTATTGAAATGTGTTAAATCTCATTTTAGGGAACAATGCTGACTAATGTTTGATCATTTGTACCAACTATTGTACTTTATTTGACTTTCTTTGATAAATGTTTTTTTTTACTAATCTTTCCAAGAAAGTTCTCGCCTAAACTTTAGATACTTAGATATGTTTCATAAATATCTTAGTTCATAATGCTTTAGATTGTTGAGGAGATCAGAGAAAGTCAAGGGTATTGTCATTATTCATTTATTCCATCGTCTTCTTTCATGTTGAGAACTTCACTTACCGAGTTCCACTTCAGGCAAGACTTTCTTAGCCTCCGATGAACTTTGAAGATAACTCACTGAATGTTCATTCATTCAGGGACTTAATTTACATTTAAGATATTTTATATTTAAATCTTAGTCGGGTACTATTTTGATCTGAATTGACCCGATAGCTCTTTAGTTCAAGACCCAGTATCTTATTGTTACATATCTGGGCTTGATTTGGGAGGTCGTAATACCACTTTTCTGGTACTGTATAAAGTGGAAATAAAGTCAACTATTGTCAATCCTCTTCAATATACAAGAAAAAAAAAATAGGGAAGCATCATTATTCACTTTAATTTGTCACTGGATATAAAAGTATATTATCTTTCTAACTAACAACATATACTTAAGTTGAGAAATTTCACTAAATGAAGCTTAGATGCATGAGTATTTGCTTTAGAGAACGTGAAAAGAGAATATATGACAAGTATAAAACAAACAAAATACGGTTCAGAACATAAAGACAACCTCTTATTATTTTTCTTCCAAAAAAGGATAATAATATTATTTAGATCACGGATCATATATCACCCACTCCCCTTTTGCCTTCTCCTTTGCCTGACTCATAAAATACTTGTACCAATAATAAAAATATAAACATGCATTCACACAATAGGCCAACCCCACTATGAAAATGAAACCATATTACTAGTATTATTGTCATTCCATCTTTCAGCATCACATAAGTTCCAACTTTGCAACTTCTTTCACACCTATATTTCTCTCTTGACATCACATTTTTTGTAAAGAGTGCGAGACTCAAACATATTACGTACACAATGTTACCGTATACGGTTTTTATAATGTCGGCATTGGGCGCTCTTTTGCTTCGTGGTAGCGAAGGAATAATGGAGAGGGCTGCCGTAAAAGTGACTAACATTTCGAGGGTAGAAGATGCTGCTTATTTTCAGTTGTATTATGGTAACACATTCAAAGTTATTAGAAACTTGCTTGATGGCAAGAGCTATCTTCTCATCCAGGTTTTTAACTACCACCTTTAATATATTGTCAAGTTGTCTTATACGTCATGTTTCGATCCATAAGGTGATTTCTCTGGTGTAATTGATCTGATTTCTAATCTTTTTAATTCAGTTTATCTGGCGGTTATTAACTTTTTTCAAGAAGTTTATCTACCTTGATTTGCATTGAGATATAAAAAAATATATAATAGTAACTTTACAATGTTATTAAGGGCATGTTTGTTATGAGAAGATTATGCTTATTTTTTTTGAAAAATAGGCTACTTAAAATATAAATTTTGTTTGTCAGACAGAATTTATCAAAGATTTTAGAAAAACAATCTTTAATAATCTCTTAAAAAATCAAATGCTGCTTCATGCAACTTATAAATATAATCACAATTTTTAATCACACGCTCCATCTCCATCTACAGCTATATCTTCAATCCAGCAATAGTTACTTTCGCCACATACCCTAAGTGTAGACCCTGCCCATATCGAATAATTAATGCCCAAAAGATTGTTAGAAGGGGTAAGGGTTGTGTTATGCGTTAAACGTGTTTATTCGTTTATCGAATAAAGTATTTCGAATTTAATTAAATGACCGAGATATGATGCAGGAGATATTTGCTGAGATAATTCCAAAAAAACCACTGAGTTTCAAAGCACAAGAAAACTAAGCAAAACATAAGATTATGTGACTTTAAAAGATATTTATTATGTGAGTTATTATGGCAGTTGAGAAAATCCAACAAACATGTTGGTTGGCTAAAAAAACATACTAGTAATTTTCTCTAAAAAAAAATACAATCATCTACGATAGTTGATGAAACTAATATCAGCAACAAAGATTATGACGTGAGAATACAAGTGTGGTACTTTCTTTTGAACAGCAAATGATTAGAGACTATGAGCACTTGCATGAACTGTAATTAGGGATTATTGGAATAGCGTTTTAGAATATATATGCACGTTAATGATCATCTAAAATTGATGTTCTACTATTTCCTCATCTACTAATTTGTATGAGGGTAGTAGTGTCATTTTAATGTTTTTGTTTTGGTTTGTAGTAGTTGCCCCACTTGGTCGACTACTTTGTCACGGGTTTTAAAACTTTACAAAGCATGTAAAAGTCACGGGCTCAAAGGAGATATATCGATCATTGCGTAGATTTTTGCGCCAAAAATGTTTAAAGGGGTTCTCAATTTTTCATAAGAAATCTATAGTTTTTTGTGTAATTGGTTGAGCAACTTCCAACTCCATTTAATGATAAATAAAAATAAAAATAAAAAAATAATAATAAATAATAAAATTATTATAAGAGGCAACTTTAATGTTTTGAACGATAATTAATCACACACACTTTGATTTGAACCAACAATGTATGGTAGTTAGTAGATTTGGTATTGGTAAGATACTAAGATTTTAATTAGAAAAAATGTTGCATACACACTTACATTTATATTGTTCATTTGGACATCTTACAATGGTAAAAAGAATAGTAAAAACAGTGATGTGTCAATTAACTCTTACTGTAATATTTAAAGTACGTGAATTTGTCTGTCTAGTTAAAAGATACTTGTGGTTTTCTATTTGAATCACTTGTCTACTAGTTCATGTCTTGCTTAGTAATTTATACTACATAAAAGAATATAAATTTTTAGCTCGTGTCTTGCACTTTGATCATTACTAAAAACTATAAATTTTTAGTAAGCATATATGTTTTGCACTTTGATAATTATGAAATATTGCAGAATACCTCAAGGATGGCAGGAAGGACCAAATATTGCACAGCCAGGATCAAATCATTTGTCATCCCAGTAACAAACTACTCCTTGGATGTCAATTATTTTCCAGGTTCGTTCTATAGAGTAATTCAAAATGTGTCATGTTCTTGGAAAATATATATGTAAAAGTAGTGATAATCTACGATTTGTACGTCGGAAATACTAAAAGAGAGCATTTAGATTTAAGACGATTGTAGATTATGAGTAATCTATCTTTAGACTCTTTACTTATCGCTGTTTTCGTTTGAATTTATGCAGTTTCATACTTCGAGGTGAGATTATGCGTTTGTTTGTAAGTCTAGTCATTCTCTTTCTGCAAATATAATTGTAATTGATTTGTTGCATATGAATATTGTAATTAACATTATTTGAGACAAATGAAAAGGATTTCAATTTGACAAATGCTAAAATTACCGATAGAGCGCGCAAAACAAATTAGTGATGATAATTAGATAAGTTTCTAGGGCCGTCAGTGGCTAAAATCCTATATAAAAAACTAAAAGTCTAAGTATAAGTGATTAATAAATTTTCTTAATTCATATATGTGAAAAGCTACACAAAAGTGTTTTCGAAAAAAAAAAATACTCCGTATATAGTAATCTTTTATAGAAAATAAGGGTGTAAAAAGAAGGTGTTTGTGAGTCCGTTACTCAACCAAGACGACCCATTTATTTTGCAACCTCTATTAAATCAGTTCTAATCATCTTACCTTGAACTATATATGCATCTAGCTAGTTTGAGCTTGTAGTTTAACAATCATTGGGTCGATTCGCAAAATCATGAACAGCTTCTAGGTCTCTTGCCAGCCATGAAAGGCATGACATCAGACACGGTAGCTTCTCCATGTCTACTTAAAATGTACAATGATGGACAAGTTGATAGGCTCAACAAGAGTGAGCCACAACAGTTTTCTCAATATACTGCACATTTCATCGGCTCTAACACCAATCAGCAAACTCAATTATGCAATTATGTTACTTATGCCCCTATGGGCGAACAAGCTCCCCTTCAGGTACTTACCTTCCTTCACTTTTCTAGATATTTCTTAGTTTGTCTCTAGCTATATCTCTCGCGATTAATTGTTTGAATGTCAGAGGGCAGAGTGGATCAAGTTCTTGGGAGTTTTTGCAAACATGGAAGTCAGAGCAAATCAAATCTATGATACCGTAAGTACAAAAGTGCTCCATTGTTTGAATTTGTTTAATTTGTGTGTGCACATGTTTTTTCTGAATATATTCTAGTTACAAGCCGCAAATCAATATTTGTGTGATCGTTGTTGATGCTTTTGGTTATGTATGCAGGTGAAAAGCAATTACTTGTGTTTGTCTAATGCTGCGGCCAATA
This sequence comes from Artemisia annua, assembly GCA_014162995.1. Taxonomy (NCBI): domain Eukaryota; kingdom Viridiplantae; phylum Streptophyta; class Magnoliopsida; order Asterales; family Asteraceae; genus Artemisia; species Artemisia annua. The sequence continues at coordinate 43,936 of LBNU01005895.1, read as the reverse complement.
AAAGCCAAAAGATCCATCCAGTAGTGGCATGGATGGAGTTTAATAATGTAAGTATCTATACCATTCGTTGTTACTTTAAACTATTACAAGTTCTAGCTATGAAATCCTTTTCGATGTGTAAGTAACATTTTGGCCACTTTGGTTTTACACCGTTCTTTGCATTTCATTTTCAGATTGTTGTTAGAATGAATGAATTAATCTTTGAGAAGTTAAAGCTTAAATTTCCATTTGCGTCTTTCTGTTGGTGCAGGGTGTCTGGTCTTTCACAGAAGATGGATACAAGCTAAAGGTATGCTATTGTAGATTAACTATTCCCTAAATAAGGGTTGTGGGTTCAAGTCCCATTGAGGAGATGTGTACTTTAGTAGTAAAAACAGAAGTGTGCTTTTAGAATCTTTTATTACTCTAACATCGATTAGGGCTTTCTGTTTAACGAGTATAACTATTAGTTACAACGAACATCATAATTAAAAAGTTAACCCATTCACTCGTGTGAAATTTTATGTTAAAGATGCTAATTAAAAATGCTAGAAAAGAAAAAGATTTAGGCCTATATCATTTTTTTTTTTTGAACGGCGAGTTAGTAGTTAGTGATTCGAACCCACAGTAACATCCAATTGGGCAGTATGCAAGCATCGAACCTTTCTCCTTAGGGGATAAACCCCACTCCTGCTTCTATTTTTTGGGGCCCCTAAAGGTCCATGATAAGACTCGAACGTGAGACTTCTCCAAGGATACCTCCCCAAGGTTACCCTTGGTGGCCAACTGAGCTAGCCCGGTTGGTTTTAGGCCTATATCATTTGAATGGTTATTTTCTATTCATAATTTTACATATACATAAAACTAAGTAGTACTTACAAAATAAAGTTATGACAAAATTGAAATATCACATTGGTGCTTGTATAACAGTTTGTAGAAGATGCGGGCGGAGAGAATATTGATGCGTCCATAAACAAAAAGACATACAACACATCCTCTATCGATGATTTGGAACAACTTCATGCTATCTTATGTGTAAGTTTCACTCAATTTTAATCAAATCATCCCTAAACTTGTCCTTGGAATCTTACATAATTCTTGTAATTCAGACTGTCGATGTAGTGCTTGATGAAACATTTACTCCAGACCCAGCGACCTACAATTCAACCTTCTTTCTGCAAAACCTTCATATAGAGGATCAAACTTGTTTTGGTTTTCTTTCATTTCAAAACTTGTGGAGATACGACAAACGCCTTTCAACTGATTTGGCTCTTGGTAAGTAATACTAAAGCTTTTTATGTAACGATTAACTAATTGGTCTACAGTGTTTCGCTAAAAGTATCATTTGACCCATTGAACCTAAGGAATTCCCGATATTTGATTAATATTTTTTCATTTTGTGAAAGATTGGTATGATGGAGCAGTGCCGCAACCACAATTAGTCCTAGCAGACCTAGTGGAAATTCTCTTTCCAACGGGGAATTATGAAACTACTTACTTTAGAAACCTTATAAAGGTATTATAACTTCTTTCTGAACTGTAAACTACTGTAATATTGTGTTGCATATGAACTTAAAGTATGTTTCCGTGCGTCCAAAATGCAGGATGAACCAGTTTTACGCTTTGGCCCTGAAAGTTGCGTTCGTGATACTTTAACAGCCATGGAGCCAACGATAGTGCCATGCCCATAGAAGTCTTCTTTATAGCATCTTCTAGGATCTATTGATACTTTTAGGAGTGTCAGTTTCCTTATTACTCTTTGTTTATTACATTTGTGGGGACTAGAATATAGTAACTTATTTTAACCCACGACAAACAAAGAGAAGGATACGTATACCCGTCAATTTGTTTATCATTTATCTGATTCATAGACAACCTGTGTCATATAAAATCTGAGTTTAGTATTGAGTCAACTCAAAAACTAGAAAAAAATGTGTTACTTATTTACAATGCAACAACCTCTTTCATGATTTTAGAATTGGCGTGTGACTTGTTGGGTATTTCGAAGAGTATACCTACGTTATGATATTGCACGTCTTAATCGTAACATTAGAATTTGTCATATATTCTCATTGACAATCATATTTTTCGTGATTATATCAAATTTAAACCCCATGATTAAAAATATAACCTTAAGTTATCCTTATTTTTAATAAAGCAAAGTCCTTCTAAAATTTGGTGGCATCGCTAGTAACTATCCAGAGAGGACTTGAGCAAGAGTACTACAAAGCCACCAGTTTTTAAATGGTATCTTTTAGGCCCTCGCACCCCGCTATAACCATATAGGAGCGCTATGCTGAAGACATCATAGTTAACAAGTGGTTCACGTTACTCTTCCTAAAAAAAAAATCGATTGAAGATGTATAGCCTAACCATGTTTTTTTTCAGAGCTCCATGGCTTGTATTGATGTTCTAGGATATGACCCATATATCCCACTTTATCTTTTATTTTTGTAGAAATAATAGCAAAGCGCAGCCTTAAACTCCGCTAGCCCATGTCATTCAAGCCCAAACTAAAATTGATCCAAAATGCTGAATATGTGATTTTGTCATGAGAAGACCACCCTTCTAATTAACAGCTTTTCATGGTTCAAAAAAAGGTTCCACTGGTATTTGTATGATTTTTTTGAAAAAGTAGTGTACCTTATGACTTTAAATGATTTCAAGCCTTCACAAGATCAATGTGGGAACAAGAGACACAATACTTTAAGATTCACTTTTGCACCAGAAACCCTCCCTTTAATACATTTTCCATATGCATAAATCATGAAAAATGTGAGCTGCAAGGCTTCTACAACACTAATCATGTTTAAACATCATGTGCATAACCCATAAAACAATACAAAATTTTCACAATATCAACTTATTTCTTACATGAACCTCAAATGTATCAACACATGCCTTTTGAAACCACACAAATCCATCGCGAAAATGAACCAGAAACGCCTTGTTTTTACTATGTTACCTTTAATGGCTTCCGCTCTCCTCGTTGTCATCTTCATTATCTTCAACCATCTTTGTGTAAATACCCCATTACTAACTTCGTCAAATGTCCAAAACTCTACATCAACAAAGCAATTCAGTCTGCTTATAGGAATCCTAACTAGAGCAGATAACTATGCTCATCGCCATTTCCTTCGTCTCATTTATGGAATCCAATCATCTCCATTAGCCCAAATAGACGTAAAGTTTGTATTTTGCAACCTCACAAAACAAGAACAACGTGTTCTAATATCCCTAGAGATCCTCAGATTCAACGACATTATCATTCTCAATTGCTCAGAAAACATGAACTTTGGGAAAACTTATACATACTTCTCTTCCCTTCCTCATATTCTATCTCAATCTTATGACTATGTCATGAAAGCAGATGATGATGTCTTTTTGCGGCTTATGCCACTTGCATCATCGCTGCAACCACTTCCAAGATCAGATTTGTACTATGGATTTGTGATTCCTTGTCAAAGTATGAATCCTTTTGTGTCGTATATGTCAGGAATGGGGTATATTTTGTCATGGGACATGGTGGAATGGATTGCGAACTCAGATATTCCTAGAAACGACACTATTGGTCCTGAGGATAAACTGGTTGGAAGATGGTTAGATCGTGGCCGGAAAGCAAGAAACAGGTTTTCTAATAAGCCTGCCATGTATGATTATCCAGGCATGAATGGAAGATGCTCGCACGAGCTTATTCCAGACACAATAGCGGTTCATAGGCTCAAAAGATGGGATCAATGGCTTGCAGTGATTCGGTATTTTAATGTTACAAAAGAACTTAAGTCATCCAAACTTTACCACGGTTTGGACTTTTGAATTGATACTTAGATTTAAGATTTAGACTTTGTTCAAGCCTCGCACAGAATGGTGGTTAAAATTATTCATTTGAAGCAATTTTTACAGAAAACACAACACAGACTAAGAATGTGAATTTCTCGCTTTTCCATCAACTTTTACATGTTAGCTCTCGCTGTAAAACAATTCATTGAAATTTAATCACAATATTATTATCTATAGATATGTGTTTTCCTGTACACAAGTCACTTCGTCTATCCTTGCAATATGATCAAACTAGATACGGGAACTTGGAAGAACAAAGGCTACAAGATCACATGATGTTGCACTTTTGAGTTGCATTGCCCTCAGTTCTTTTAGCTACAGCGAGACTGAAATTAAGCAAGAAATAACACTTTTAAAATTAAAGTACTGTCCCAAAACCACATTTGTTAAAAGATGGAATTTCGAATATTTACCTTTGTGACTTGGGTTGCGTATCTCTGCTGGAAAAAGAAAAAGAAAGAACTTATCAATTAGTTGTTCTTATAAATAAATTCCAAGAAAAAGAACAAACTTAATAGATTTTAGCTAAAAAAAATTACATGGCTTGCCTATCTTCTGTTGGTAATTTAGGCCTAACGTGCTTTGGTGCAAGTACAACTTCATCACTAGCAATTGGCACAGTCCTCACCTGCGACATTCACATTCAAAACAGTTTCTCAGACACCCTTCTTCCAATGATCATATTCATGTTTTTACTAGATAATTATAACCAAAGATGTGTACCAAGTTCTTGTAATGTAGATTGTAAAACAATTCAATGTATCTTTGTTTTGCTTCTTTCTGTTCCTTGTTTAACTGCTTCCAGAATGAATAAATGTTCCCCATATTCAACACTTTATTTGCATAAATCTTCCATGTGTAGCTGAAAAAGAAAAAAAGAACAACTCTTGAGTAATGAATGAATATTTTCACTCCAATTTGTTTCAAAACCTGTATATTTTTACCATTCGTATATACGCTTCAAACCACCGTCTGAAATTGTCTTCCAGTATCCAGGATCCTCTTTGCATTTCTGGAAAAAATCAGCAATCTTGTTGCTCGACTCATCACCATAGTTGGGATCAATCAGGAATCCAGATACCCCATCGACAATGATCTCAGCTGGACCACCTTGATTTGTGGCAAAAGTTGGCAAACCACAGTTCATTGCTTCAATGACCGTGAGTCCAAACGCTTCATATATAGCAGGTTGAACGAACGCCCCCTTTGAGTCAGCAATGAAACGGTAAAGCTCACTGTTTCTGTTTCGATCAGTTTGTGCTGCTATCCATCTTATTTGACCTTTAAGTTGGTATTTTTCTATCAACAAGTGCATTTTCTTTATCTCCGCCATTTCTTCTCTATCTTTTGATTTTGATGGGTCAAAGAAACCGGCCACAATGACGAGATTGACCAAACTCCTAAGCCTCTTATTCTTCCCAAACCATTCTGTTAATCCTGTGATGTTTTTCACGGTGTCTAGTCTTGCCATTGAGAAGATGATTGGTTTACTTTTATCTTCTAAGTATCCACTGTTCCATAAAACATATATGTCAAATAAATTTACTAATTAAACACACATAACACAAAAGTTTCAAGGTCATGAAATTTACATGTGTTCATCATTGTCGACTTTACTAAAGAGAAGTTCCTCGATGGCAGGCTGAAATGTAGTTAGCCGCTTCTGTGTTTCAGTGTATGGGAAGTAGACAGATTGATCAGCTCCTGGTGAGGCAATGTTGAATTTGGGATCAAACACATTTATGCCTGAAACAACTCTATATAGCCCTGGTAGTGTAAATGCTTGATGGCTTTCGTACTGTCCAGGTCTATCTTTACTGAAATCAAACATCAAAAAAGACTCAAAACCATGTTTTTGTTTACAAAATATTAAAAAGTAATGTGGATGCGTCTTGATAACAAACCTTCCAGCAATCTCTTGGAAAGTACTTGTGATGATGAAATCTGCTGAATTCATAGCAATCGTATCAGCTGTAAATTGACAAGAAAAGTGATATTTTGGGTCCAGTTCCTTCCATTTCATGTCCGAATCTTCGTACTTGGTCTTCTCTAAAGCATGTGCAATCGTTCCCTGAAAGTTCACAAAAACGTATTATCAGTCTGATAATTTATTCATAGAGATATTCTAGGATTGAGCTATTTTAGTACAACGGACATAGACGGTACCAATGTGGCTCCAAGTTTGTTAGCCATAAGAGATGCTGCCAAATTTCCATCAGTATAGTTTCCAATGATAAGATCTGGTTTGCCTTCCATAATTTCAATGATTTTTTCACTTGCATCCTATTGAATAATTTAGTTCAAGTGATTAATATCCCAACAAATGAGCACAAACACGAAGCAAAATAAAGGGATCGTACCTGAGTGAACTTCTCAAGGTATGGATAAATATCAAACCGAGAAACCCATTTACGAAGAATGCCTTTTTCTGTCCTAAATGGGACTCTAAGAATATGTGAATGTTTTGTGTTGAGAACTGGTTCCATCTCCTGGTTACACTTGGTCCCCGTAGCATCCGGAAGAAGTCGAGTCACCTAATTCAGATCAACAACATTCTCATATAAGTAAACCTCAATTGTACATTTCATTCAAAAAATAAAAACAAGCAAATGAAAATATATTTCTCACCACTAGAATCTGGGGCTTGTAGTTGAGCCCTTGCTGTTTAATCCGGAGGAGCAGTTCCTCTTCTAGAGCCACAACTTGATCCAAAACATAAACTACCTGCCCGCCAGTGTCGGGCAAGCCAAGAACATTAGATTGACCAAAATACCCATGGATCGAGAATAATACTACATTGAATACGGTTGGAACCCTGCTAAAAAATTTCTCCAGGTTTATGGGATCAGGTGCTTGAAGAACTTCCAAAAGAAATCCAACTGTTTCCCTCACCCTTTCAGCATTGTCTCCCCATCCTTTCTCTAAACCCCATTCTTTAAACCTGTTTACATAATAGCTTTGAGTTACCGGCCAGGACTTAAAAAAACAACATAGATTAGTAGACAAAAATAGATAAAGAAACGTTACCTAAGATCAAAGCTTTGATATGGTGTATCGTTAGGCATGGAAGATAGGGAAGCATGGGCTACTATCAGAGCACTCTGAAGCTTTGAAATTGTGTTTAATGTATCATTTATCATAAGTTTCTGCACATTTGAATTTAATTTGGTTATAAGCTTTAAAGGAAAAAAATCCATTTGAAAATGATATAATTTAGTAGAATTCATACTTCTCCTTGATGATTTAATGCGAGTAAGTAGTCAACAAGCATCTGTTGGCTGCTAGTTTGAGCATAAAGCTTAGAAGTAATAAACTTTGAGGCAAAGCTAACTCCATTTCCAATTGAAGATGGTAAGCTCATGGTAGGCGATTTAAAGTCCATTGCTCCAAAGTCTATCTCCAATGCATTTTCATCATTAGCCCTGAAACATTTGAATATTATTAGTGCTTGTTTAAGTTTCAACAAACATTTATCAAACCGTAACGATAACTTAATGATCATACCATGTTTCATCAACGATCGTTTCCTTGAACTTCAGGTAATCCGTGGCAGTGATCCCATCAACCGATAGATCATTAGAGTTTATTTTAACATACTCCCAGAACCCAGGATTAGGCCTAATAGCAAAGGCGACATAAGGAGGAACAATGGCTGCTTCCTGTGAGATCAAGGTAAAAGTCAAACATTTAATTTCTGTTTGTATGATGAGAAAATATATAAGTGTATAGGATTAAATATATACCTGAGTTGTACACAAGATGTAGCCGAACATGCCTTCCAAGACTTGAGCTCTTTCGTCCTTGTCCTCAATGACAGTCTCCATTTCTTCCATCAAGTGATGGATTTTCATCATCCGCTTGCCTTTTTCTACGTATTTCAGAAAACATTTTTTCATATGATAACGGCTTTGCCTCAATGCTTCTGGCATGGTATCAACTGCTGATTCAGAACGTTTCATAATGAAACTTGGAGAAGCTAGCCAAGATGAATTCTCGAGTTTTTTAAGAGTATAGATACACAAGACAAGTGGATTGTTTGATTTTTTGTTTCATTCTTTGGAAGTTTATGGGATTTATAGGCAAAGGTATTTGCCAAATTGGTTAATCTTTAAGACATTGCTTTGCTTATGGTTTTGTCAAACATTTGGCATAGTTAGGAAAAATGGTTTACAAAAATGTACAATGAGGGTCAAAGATAATGTGGAAGTGTTTATGAAAAGAAAGGAATTTTGTTGTGGGGAAGAATTATGTTTGATTCCTAGTTTACTAACAAGGACATAAGTATTGCTTTCTACGTACATGTCTTTTGAGATGACCCAAAACTAGGTGCTAATTTTTCTTTTCACAGTTGTCAAAGTTTTTAAAAAAATATATAAAAAAAAAATAATAATAAAAAATTATGAATTTATACAGGCTAACTAATATGAGATTATCGTTTTTGTATTTAAAAATAAAAAAAAATAAATAAATAAATAAATAAATAACATATGAGATTACGGGTGTGTTTGGAGCAAAGATTTTAGAAGCGGCGAGCGGGTGAGATTTTTAATGCTCGTTTAGCAAGCAGCAAGTATACATCATGAGCATTGAGGATAAGGAGTTGTTTTATACATTATAATTACAACTATAGCTACGTTACTTTATACAGCTACTATTAAGTGCTACCTACTGCTTATTGTTACTGCTAATTTTGTCAAATACACCCTATAGCTAGTGAACTTTAACAAAATCATGAGAAAGCGCAACCCCAAAATTTTAAAATTCTACTATCATATTATTTTGTCATGAAATCCCCTGTGACCAATATCAACAAATACCAGCGCCGGTATCAATGCATGTTCAATCCCTTTGGTTGTTGGGATCAAATGATGATGAAAAATTAAAATGAGAAGAGTTAGAATAAAACACAATCACATGTTTTAAATGCATCTCCTCTTAAAATTCTTCCACCTATTTATAATGTAAAAAAAAAAAAAGATCCTTTTGAGAATGATATATAATTTAGTAACATTTCATACTTCTCCTTGATGATTTAATGTGAGTAAGTAGTCAACAAGCATCTGTTGGCTGCTAGTTTGAGCATAAAGCTTAGAAGTAATAAACTTTGAGGCAAAGCTAACTCCATTTCCAATTGAAGATGGTATGCTCATGGTAGGTGATTTAAAGTCCATTGCTCCAAAGTCAATCTCCAATGCATTTTCATCATTAGCCCTGAAACATTTGAATATTATTAGTGCTTGTTTAAGTTTCAACAAACATTTATCAAACCGTAACGATAACTTAATGATCATACCATGTTTCATCAACGATCGTTTCCTTGAACTTCAGGTAATCCGTGGCAGTGATCCCATCAACCGATAGATCATTAGAGTTAATTTTAACATACTCCCAGAACCCAGGATTAGGCCTAATAGCAAAGGCGACATAAGGAGGAACAATGGCTGCTTCCTGTGAGATCAAGGTAAAAGTCAAACATTTCTGTTTGTATGATGACAAAGTATATAAGTGTATAGGATTAAATATATACCTGAGTTGTACACAAGATGTAGCCGAACATGCCTTCCAAGACTTGAGCTCTTTCGTCCTTGTCCTCAATGACAGTCTCCATTTCTTCCATCAAGTGATGGATTTTCATCATCCGCTTGCCTTTTTCTACGTATTTCAGAAAACATTTTTTCATATGATAACGGCTTTGCCTCAATGCTTCTGGCATGGTATCAACTGCTGATTCAGAACGTTTCATAATGAAACTTGGAGAAGCTAGCCAAGATGAATTCTCGAGTTTTTTAAGAGTATAGATACACAAGACAAGTGGATTGTTTGATTTTATGTTTCATTCTTTGGAAGTTTATGGGATTTATAGGCAAAGGTATTTGCCAAATTGGTTAATCTTTAAGACATTGCTTTGCTTATGGTTTTGTCAAACATTTGGCATAGTTAGGAAAAATGGTTTACAAAAATGTACAATGAGGGTCAAAGATAATGTAGTGTTTATGAAAAGAAAGGAATTTTGTTGTGGGGAAGAATTATGTTTGATTCCTAGTTTACTAACAAGGACATAAGTATTGCTTTCTACGTACATGTCTTTTGAGATGACCCAAAACTAGGTGCTAATTTTTCTTTTCACAGTTGTCAAAGTTTTTAAAAAAATATATAAAAAAAATAATAATAAAAAATTATGAATTTATACAGGCTAACTAATATGAGATTATCGTTTTTGTATTTAAAAATAAAAAATAATAAATAAATAAATAAATAAATAAATAAATAACATATGAGATTACGGGTGTGTTTGGAGCAAAGATTTTAGGAGCGGCGAGCGGGTGAGATTTTTAATGCTCGTTTAGCAAGCAGCAATACATTATAATTACAACTATAGCTACGTTACTTTATACAGCTACTATTAAGTGCTACCTACTGCTTATTGTTACTGCTAATTTTGTCAAATACACCCTATAGCTAGTGAACTTTAACAAAATCATGAGAAAGCGCAACCCCAAAATTTTAAAATTCTACTATCATATTATTTTGTCATGAAATCCCCTGTGACCAATATCAACAAATACCAGCGGTATCAATGCATGTTCAATACCTTTGGTTGTTGGGATCAAATGATGAGGAAAAATTAAAATGAGAAGAGTTAGAATAAACCACAATCACATGCTTTAAATGCATCTCCTCTTAAAATTCTTCCACCTATTTATAATGAAAAAAACTAAGGTAAGTCACCGGAGCATAGAAAGATCATGATGTATAAATAATTTCTAGGACACAAATTATTCTAGTGCTTATTATCTGCTGTTGAATGATTTATAGGACATAAAAGGGTTTCAATATGTTTTGACTACGTACATAGCAAACAATTTTGTAATACACAGCAAACAATTGTCTAAGTGCAAGACTTGTCCGTTGCCCGGGTACATTTAAAAAAAAAAAAAATCGATCTTTTCTTCTGTTGTAAAGATGAGCTATTTACAATAAAAAGAATATCATAGTAATATAAAGTTAGTTGTAAATAAAAAAGAGAACTTAAACAAAAATCATATCACAAATATTAAAGCATAGATTTAAGCAGTTGTATTTTTATTTTGGGTTATTCGTATATTGTAAAGGCCACATTACCTTCATGCTAACAACACAAACAAACATAAATAAACTTTTACACCTTAACAATTTTGAACTTTTAAGCTTTAGAACGTAAAAGATTTACTACAACTTGACAATCTATAACTTTAATCACCATAATCTCAAAAGATAGCTTATGAGTCTCTCAATCAGATTTAAAATTGCTTAAGCATGTGCATTAACAAAAACGCTTAAATGCATCCATAATATTACACCCCAGCAAAAACAAATCTGTGGAATTGAATACGGAAAATGTTTAGTGACGACCCTATGTCCATTACCATATGAATCTGTGGAGACCATGAGGACCTAATACTCCTAATCATAATATGATTATCACTTTGCTTTTTCCAAGTTATTTGTATTATACTAAACAAAGTGGAGATACTATAATTAGGTAGTACATATACCTATGCTGACATTCAAGAAAACAAAGCATGTGAATAAAGATATACATATAAATATGCACAAGATCATGAGTACTAAGAAATGAGACAAATGCTTTTACGTGCATAGGAGAAAGCCATTCAAAAATATGTATATAAGCTGCCATAGATATGATTTTGATATTGTATGAAAGAGAGATAAATTAATGATCAATTAGATGGCTAGCAACTTATACTATAGATTCTCTTTTTATTTGATTGGACTACAATTCAAATATTCGGTAACTACGGGTATATCAATATTTGGATAACAAATACAAAAAACAAACTTCACATATAACACTTTTGACCGAGCAATTAATTATGAATTGTTTCCTTTTCATACTTATCCAGGTTTGCAACAAAGAAACGTGCTTAATTTGCATAATAGCATTTCGAAAATCCAGGTAATCAGTTAAGGATAAGTTTGAACTTCATTTTAAAGGGTCTAAGATTTATGTTTACCTTAATCTGACGGTTATATGGTAATGCCACTTCATAATTTTTTCTCACTGCTACGGGAACAATAAATAAGTATAATTTTCAGTGCGACTCAAAGCTTCTACTGAAAGGGTTAGACTAGATTTTTTGCTCTAAGAATTTAACTATTTTGGTAGGTGTTTTGAGTCGTATAAAAAGTTCCATTTTTTGATGTTTGTATTTAGAGATAGGTGATGATATGATGATTATTTCCCCAGATGATCGAATATGAAATATCTGAGCGCTCTTTATTTTTCTCTTTTGGGAGAAAAACCAAGCCAGAAATCTGATCCATTATTATTATTATTATTATTATTATTATTATTATTATTATTATTATTATTATTAT